>BLKM01007126.1:893967-958705 GCA_013340265.1 Coptotermes formosanus | reverse complement strand
AATGATACAGCCCACAGAACTACATTTCCAAAGCAACGACACTTAGGCTAAACCTATGCCTAGTTAGGCCTACATGACCCAGGTTAAACTTTGTTAAGTGGCGGAAGCTCCTGACACATATCTGGCCTTAAAATGTGTTTGTGCCTGATTTTCTTATTCTGTATCAGAATTATGTGTTCTTGTTATGCCACGACATGGCCTAGTTTGAGCATGTGTGGACTAGGAAGAGGACCCAAAACAGCGGACTTAGTGTCCTTTCTGTGTCGTCATCCCCCCCCCACGCACGCACGCCACACGTTGTATCAAATAACCAAGAGTTCAGTGTGCCTGATAAAAGTTAAGCGTGGATAAAACTGTCAAACAGTCGCTCAGTAACTTACCACATTTTCTGGAACACGTGACACACCCAGGTTTTAGAACGAAAATTTTGGAAGAATATTTCATGGCATGTATTTGAAACATGACATGCATACAGAGCAAAATATTAGTGCAGGACAGTGGCTTTACTCCTTGTAGAACCCTCAAAACTTGTTATGTTTGTCATTATGGATCTTATGGTCTGAAGGTCCATGTTCAAAGATTGTGTCGTCTTGAGGGCCATCAGGGAATTGCTGAGGAACTGACTGCTGTCTCGTTTCGCTAGCTCCCCCCAGTGTTTTATCATTCCACACACATGTGAAATACTTTGTACTTCATTTGCTAATGTGGTGTCATTGTGGTTTGGTGTCGCTATACATTTGGCTGACTCCTGTTGCATGAGTGCTTTGAAGGGTTTCCTAATTGAGTGTCAGTTGATGGGTAAGGCCTCAAGGAGTAACAGCTCTGTGTGATAATATGACAGTTGTTTTGTGGCCTCCATTACATGCAGTCGTAGTTGGTCATGAAATACCTTACATGGTGTTATTTCACAAGAGTCTGTATATTTTTGTCGCTGTCTTTGTGAAAAAAGCAGCTTTTTGTTGTTTCTGAATATCTGGGCATACATTAAGAATATGACCTTAATATTCAGTCTTCTTTCTTATAGATAAGAAGGCTCTTTACCTGGTGAACACTGCACAGAATGGTGCACAGATCTATGATATGGTGGCGACATCATCATCGGAAAGGAAAACGTGAGTGTTTTCCATTGTTCTTCTTTTACGAATAGTATTCAGAATGTTTTCATTAATTTTAGTTATAAACTTTGTATCACATGCCATAAATCAGACTGTTAAAAGAGTAGTGTAATTCCACATACTTAAGTCTTTCAAAAAAAAATTTTTTTTTTTTAATCGAACCCATAGCACTTCACAAGGCAACAGTAAAGTGAAACTGTGTGGCTTATGGTCACATGGACTTTGGTGTGCTTATGTCAGAACTTTTCCTGGACTTCTCTTGTTTTTTGTTTTTGCTGGCAGCTGTGTTTCATATGGGAGACTTGTCAGTTGAAAAGTGAGATACTGTGTAAGGAGGCTTCGTATGACAGTAGAGTTCCTTTAATCCGGCACCCACTGGACCAGACAGGTGCCAGATTATGAGATGTTCTGGATTATCTGTTAGTATCTAAATTTAAATTAGCATGGGCCAAGTCAGGTTTTTCTTTCAGAATGCGCTGCTATAAACCCCTTACACAACACCTTGTTCAGTTGTGCTAATGTCTACTCTTTCAATGTCTGTTGCTTGAAAAGGCTCTGTCAGTTGATGCCATAAATAGTTATGACTGATCCTTTTGTTTCCTTATAACACAGATGATTGATGATCCATTGTTGTATGAAGCCATAACCACACTTCGACTTTCACCACTTTCAAGCCTAATAATTATTAAGTTTCTGAAGAATTGTTGAAATTACATGTTTCCTGCTGCCAGTAGTACCTTTTTTTTTACCCACCCTGGGATCTTCTGAAGCCATTATAATAGCTGAGTGGACTCAATGAAGTCCAGATAACACAAGATAAAGTTATAGTGAAATCCATATAACACAAGATGAGGTCATGGAAGTCCAGATAACACAAGATAAAGTCATGGAATTGGCTGTCGATGGTGCAGCTTTCAGAAATAAATTTGGGTGCCATCATCCCATTTGTTTTAGATCAAATTTATTTTTATATTGAGACTAAACATGGCTAACAAGAATACTGCGTATTCTGTATGTGCACTACAACATCTTTCGGCCAGTTTTATAGCTATCATCATATTGACTGTGGTTTCCACTGCTTATAAAGGAGAGGCCTCTACCTGATACACTTCCTCTTTTATGAAAACTGTGCAGCTACCTGATGGTGGCCATTAAAATCAGCGAAAATATGTTGTAATGAACATATAGAATGTACAGTATTCTTGTGAGTTGTAATAGTCTGATTATATAAATAAATTTGGTGAAACTTCCTGTCATATTCATGGGACTATTTTCGTCAAGTGCCAAAGTATCAGGATTTCCAAATTATCAGTAGCCGCGTTAAAGGAATTTTACTGTACTACATTCCTTGCATTTGAGGTTTTGTGTTGTCTAGGAAACAGTTTTGTTGCATGTTGAAAATTGCGTTGTGTCTTGAATGAATTGCGCTAACTGAAACCATTCTGAATACAGTTCTGTTTTAACTGCTGATATGTGGACACTCCTGTTATTCATATAAGGTGCCAGGTTTATCACAGTGAGTGTTACTTGACTGGTGGTCATCTGGGTTTTAACTCCATATAAGCTGTTAACTTAGTACCAACATTTCTGGCGCATGAAAGAGGTTCAGGTGGCTGCTGAAACTGAACCTAATTGTCCCCTCAAGATGGAGGCAGCACATGTCTCTCAAATGTTCAAACCAAACATATTACCTGTGAAGATTGCTTGTGGAGGCCTTTTTTGTAAGAAAACACCATTTAACTCTCTGTGTGGCAATGCCGTTGTAGTATGCTGAAGTAATTGTACGTGTTTCCTTATGAAAACTTAACATACTTCCATCATCCCACGTTACTCTTTCCTAAATTCTTATTGTCAATGGTGTTTCTCGTCAACGTTCCAGCATATATTGTTTTGTGTGTGTGTCTTTTAGACAGGGATTTTCAGATGCAGGCACCAGAAGTGCCTTCTTTGTAGTATTTTTATTGTCAGTCGTATAGCCATTCTTATGAAGGTGTAGAGGTCACACCCAACTTTAATTAAAATCAATGCGTGAGAAATAGTGGAGGTAATCTTTAGCTTTTAGTATCTCTAGGATTTTAAAGCTGGGCGTCCACCACTTCAACTGTATGGTTTGCAGTACAGGTCTGATTGGCCCTGAGTTTTTTTATGTCTGTACACTTGTAAGTAATGTTGTTGTGGCCGATTTGCGGTTGTCATGTTAGATAAACAGTTTTCTATATGTTTAGTGTTTTTGAGGGTGGAAAAGAAAATTGCTTCTCAGTGCAGTAGTAAAAAGTAAGTAGAGATCATTTGTGTTGTGTACTTTTGATGAAAAATAGGGAAAAAAGTGTATTTTCGTCAGTGTTAGTGACAAATGTGTTCACTGAAATCGCTGTGCCAGTGTAGCTGTTGGCAAGATATGTATTGTTGGAAAACATCTCATGACTGTGCATGAATACTGTGTTATGCAAATACCTTGACAGCAGCAAAATACTCTGAGACAAAGAGGGTTTGAAACATAATTTATGATTGTGTCAAGCAATATTTTCTGAGCCTGTTAACAAAACCAAAGCATCTACAACTGTTTCATACAAAGTCACAGAAATCTAGGCTAAGAATGAGTACTTCCGAGATGGTAGTGTCATTCAAGAAAGTGTAGTTGTGTCATGCAGTTCACTAAATATTATTCACTGAATTTAAAAATAAAGCTGAAGTATGCATGCCAGTTAAGGAGGTTCACTTTTTGAAAGTATTATCACCAGAAGAATGGACTGTGTGTACAGTGACACTGGGTAATTTGTTGTCTGTGATGTTTCGCACATGGTCTTCAAAAATGGCAATATTAAGGACGAGCCATTGGAAGCAAAACCATGATGTGATGACATTGGTTGTGAGGATATACTTCAGAGATGTTATGCTAACTGTCTGGAAATGAATGTCAGATGCATATTCCTGTGCTGGTTACCACAGATGGTGGTGCAGCTGTGACTGGTGTATGTGTTTGCTTAATTGGGCTTTAAGAAAAATGTTGTGTTTCCCAGACTTTTTTAAGTATCCACCATGCATTTCACCAGCAAGCTGGATATACAGAATTGATTGGTTTTCAACATGTGATGAGTATTGTGCAAGAAGCTGTAAACTTGACCATTGTTGGGCTTCTTTGTTGTAGGCTCTTCAGACATTTATTCGACAAAATTTATGGATATGATACTGAAGTCTGTTGACTTAGTTGAGGTGAAGTTTTTAGGCGTGTTCACAAAATTGTGAGAAACAACTATTAGGTTCTTTGTGTCTCTGTATGTCCATCTGTCCACATGGAACAACTCAGCTCCCACTGGATGGATCAGTTATTTGAGTGTTTTTCAAAAATCTCTTAAGAAAATTCAAGTTTCCTTAAAATCTGACAAGAAAAACAGGTGCTTTACATGGATACTATGCACATCACTGATTTCTTCTCAAAATTAGAAGTGTTTCAGACAAAAGTACTATGGAAGGTCAAAATACACATTTTATGTTCAATAAATTTTTTCTGAATATCATGCCACTTATAAGATAATGTGGGGAAAAAAATGGTGGAGCTAGACGGGCCACAGATAACAATATAATATTGCACATGCGCTTTGCATGCTGGGTGACTAAGGCTACAGATATACAGTCAGAATATGTAATACTTACTGCTTTTCTACGGCAGCAATGGTTACACAAACATGTCTCATTGTCACGTTATACGTACATTACCTGTCTTGTTATTGAGATTCCAGTAGCACTTTCCAGGAATGGTGAAATTTATTCAGGATCTGCATGATTTACCTTCAAATATGAAGAGAGGTCTTCAGTGGTTACTTCTTCTTGTTCTCCTCATAGAGCTCAACAGCTCAAGTAAATTAGTTGAATACTGAGCTCCACAGTTACAGCAAGACCACCATTAAAATCGCAGGTGCCATTAACCTTTTAAAGCCTAGCGGTAGCTTTACGTACCACCAGGTTTAACATTAAAAAATTCTGCGTGGTGCTCACATTGCGTTTATGTGTTTTGTACGGATCTCAGAACAAACAGCAACTTTTGCCTTATAAAACATTAAGAGACTGGTTTTTATAACCGAAGTGGAGAGTGTTTACAGCACGGTACGCCCTGAGTCCTTATATAAAACAGACAGGCTTCGTCTTTAAAGGGTTAATCCCTTCAAAGAAAAACTGTAGTTACAGAAGACTGAGCTGATGAAAGGTGTTCTAACCCATTTGGAAGTGTTATACTCTGCTGTTGGTACATTCTCACTGTTGATAAACTATCAACAGAGTTCCAAAGAAGATACAAGAATTTGAGCACAGGAAGTTAACTGTTCTTCTTGTTCCTAAGCTGTTTCAAGGGAAGGGTGTATGTGAGTGTACTAGAATGTGAGTTCACTATTTGTTAAACAGGCTTATCATTGAAAACGATAGTGAATGACACAGACTATAGGCATTTTGTACCATCTGTGCAATGTCTTATTCTGAAACGAATGTCGCTGAAGGTGAATGCGTGTTTCGGTTCTAGTTAGGTGAACCAGGGTTTTCAGCAGTGAGAATACTAAATCAGAGTATAAATCGTCAGTATCTGCTAAGCATGTAAATGAGGCCTTGAAAGTGGCAAGAGGTAAATATTACTCCTAATGACATGGGTCCATTCCATAAGACTTATGAAAAATATAATTAGCCACCATGACTTACAGAAGAAGTCGTGGCACCTAATTATTTTTGGCCAAAGGCGTGGTAATGCAGGAAGTGGATTATGTATGTTTGAAAGAAAAGGGCATGTACCTGTAAATGTGACCATCAGATGGGAGTATATGTTCAGACATGCACACACATTTCCCATGCAAACATCATCATGTTGACCTCGTTCGAAGATGGAAGTTGGTAAAATGTAACAGTGTTCATACCTGAAAGTAGCATATGTACGTACAATACTGTGTTCAAGTCTGTGTTAAATGTAAGCAGAATTTCTCAAATGTTCGTATTGAATTATTAATTTTTAATATATGAAGGCATATCAAGTTCCCCAACTCGCTGCTAGGACGGAGAATGGCAGCTGCTGATACTGACTGAGGAGTTTGCAGTTGACCTTGGTACTTGTTTGCGCTTGGGAAAGCCAACGCTGTCTTCTTTGTGACCAGTAACCGATGTATTACAGTTAAAAATACATTATGCTGAAGTGCAGTCATGTTTTGTCCATTTCAGGTACTACATTTATTACTTGCAGTATCCTGTGTAGTTAAGAGCTGCCTGTAAATTTGGCTTCAACCTTCGTATAAACGAAAAAGCGACTACATCATACAGTGATAGGGACTCATGTTTTTATGGGATCTATATGTTTTCCCCCAACGGTCATCGTGCGTGTTAAGGGACTGTACCCACACTTTGAAGGTCAACGACGTTCTCTTTAGTAAGGGACGGTAGTACAGCTGCAACCGTGCTGCAGTGTTACTGTTTTCTGATCCAGTCTAGTGAGATTTGCAGCCATAATCATCTTCGTGGCTTCTCAACGGGTGGCTGTTGTACGTGTTGAATGAAATTCGCAGTTTTGTAATGGATGATTCGATGAACAACGCATTTGCCTTACGTTCTTCTTCGGCCTCGGAAAAACTGCATCCGCAACGCTTGTAATGCCGAAACGCCTGTCGGTGATCTTGCCTTGAGACTTATGACTGGTTTTCTCGATTGGCACGTGCTAAAATGTCGTTTGAAGGTTTTAAGCGTTTAGGTCGTCCCTTCACCCGTTGCACAAATGAAAACCTAGAGAATTTTCGGAAGGTCGTAAACCGACGAAGCACCATTTCGGTGATTGCTTGCCGGTTAGGCGTCTCGTGTTGAACACGGCCAGCGAATTCTGAGGGAAGGCTTGAATATGTAGTCTGTGCTGCGTTTTTTCGCTGATCAGTGGAAGCAGCGGCAGTTTTTGGCCGCTAAAACATTGGTCAGGTTCCCCACCCACCATGCTCAACTGATTCGGTCCCCTGTGATTTCGTCCTGATTTCGGGAATGAATTGCAAGCTGCAAGGACGACGTTTCTAGCATGTACTCAAAATTGAGGGAAAATTCTTACCGTCCAACGTACGATACCAAAAAGTCCGTTCTTGCGTTGCTTTTTCAGCAGTTGCAGAAACGTTAGACCCGTTGCATAAAACTCGGAAGGGAGCTACCTTTAAGGGTACAGAAACGATCGTGAACGAGGGTAAGCATATATCTCGCTTTTGACCTAGTCCAGAAATTTCTTGATACTTGCTAACCCGGGTGTAACGACAGCTGTTTATACGACACCTGGCCTGTAAAGTCAGATTTTTTGTGGTACCAATTAATTCCTTTTTGTGGAACCATAACACTACACTGCTCGGTTATAACGACACACTTTTATGACGACAAAATATTCAGTCCCTTTCATGACGTTATAACGAAGTTCTTCTGTAATTGGAACAACGTTAAATGGCGTGAAATTCTAGTAGTATGGAAGGAATTTGTTGAATGAAGTACCGTTTTTGAAGAATAATTTTAAAGTAAGATATTTTCGATTGGCACCGCCGATGTTTCCGAGAAACGTAACGTCGGTTGGCGAGTCATTGCTATGTTGAGATTGTGTAAACTGGAGTAATTGCCTTAAAGGGACGTGCATCACCACCAGAGAAACTTGATGATGTCACACGCGCCAGTACATGTTTTTGTTCGAGTGACTGCAGACTGGCTGTGTGTGGTTTATGGAACCAGATGGACATGTCTGAGTCTCCGTTCACACGTGTACTGAGATTTACTGGATTCATAACGGACGTTTTCAGAGTGCCACCCTGCTAGATACTTGTATTGTCCGTGCTATAAAAAGATTCTCTTATTACTGAATGGTGCCTGAAACGTAGTGGCCTGCCTTTTGCAAGTTGTGTAAAGTCGGATAGTTTATATCAGTGTTTCCCAAACTTTTTTTCTTCCCGGACCCCTTTTCGTTCCGAAAAATAACGATCGATCCTCATGTTATTGCTGACGTAAATATAGAATGCCCGGATGACAGGTATCCAAAACGAAAAATGTATGTCTAATTTATTTAAATAGCCACGAATGCATACCGCTAGCATACGTAAGCAGTCTTGTGTGATCTGGCCTTAGTTAAACTGATTGCCTCTCGCTCTGTGGATGCAGGGGATTTCTTAGTTAGATATTTTACCTTTAATATTAGACATGCTCGTTGGTATGCAGATACAGAAATATGTTTACTCTTATCAATCTATAGTCTTGACCAACACTTCAGTTATCTACGTAATAAGGCTACCGGTTTCAGCCGAAACGGCCGTCATTAGGCCATTACAGAAAACTGAAAATCAAAAATCCATACATTGAGCTGGCTGAGGATAGGGACAGATGGCGGGGTCCTGTGAATGCGGTAACGAACCTCCGGGTTCCGTAAAATGCGGGGAATTTCTTGACTAGCTGAGAAACTGTTAGCTTCTCAAGATGACCTCTCCTCCATGGAGTTAGTTAGTTAGTTAGTTAGTTAGTTAGTTAGTTAGGTAAGAGGACGATATAACACTTGTACAATTACATATATAAATTGTATGTCGATGTATTAATGTATTTCGTAAGAGAATTAGATGTTAAAATGTAAATTTATAAAATATAAATATAAAAAAATGCAAGTAAAGATGCGAATATAAAAAAGACAAATGGAGTCAGACTGCAAAGGTGTGCCTGTGTGCGGTATTACTAATGTAAGAAACAAGTGTTAGTCCTGTACATTGCGTATGGATCTTCGTGCGAACAGATAAACTGGTCGTTACATTTCGTTGCACTCCGAGTGTTTTATGTAGTATCCACACATGGATGTAAACTAGGTTCTTTATTATATGTGGATACCTGAGAGGAATTTGAGTATGAAGGCACGTATTTTCACTGGTTTTTGTTGTGCTTGCTTTAACGGTAGTGCTGTATTTTCGGTCGACCGTAATGCAGCAGTACAACAACAGTTAATGTGTAAAGCAATTGTTTTATGCAGCAACCATTAATATACTCCCTGATGATGGACCAGTAAGGTCCGAAACATGTAGGAGTGTGCTGTTTTTAGAGATATTATTGTGAATCTATGACAGTTGTGTGCGTTTGTTGGTTAATATTACAGAAATAGAATTATAAGTCACTGAATATAATATATCAAATTTGTCTTATGTTGGCCTGCAGTAGATTCTTTTCCTGTAAATTGTGTTTAATGTAAGGTTAGGCATTATCACGGTGGTTCGTGTTCATGTAATGTCTGCCTTAAGCTGCGTACCATGCAGTCTTGTAGGCATTTACCATCGTTTCGGAGCAACATTCTGCCTCCATCTTCAGAATATGGCAGCATTTTCGTGTTAAAACGCTGGACTACGCTGTGCCAAACCCGGTTGACCTCAATCCGAAAAGTTTATTTATCGTCGGAAATATAAGCTGGTTTATTTATCTGGGTTCCACGGCATACACGCGTGTGGTTAATGCAACATCGCGCCACTCCTCCCGTTCCTAGTAAATAAATGTGAATAAGCAGTTGTACAGTAGGTTTGCCTTGGGTCTTCTTGAATTATCCAGCAGCGTTCGCCGAATGGCCAGCGTGTGCTTTGTTGCTGTCCTGGATTTCGTCCGTGCAGAGGAAGCAGTTCGAACGGGGATTCCATATGAGATGTAACAGTCGCCCCGTCACCCTGAAGATACAGGCAGAAGGTTTCCCCGAAGCGTACCTTTCTACCAGACTACACGGTGTCACATTGTGTAAGGGTTCTGTGAAATTTATTTTGGTGGGATCCCAGTAACAGGTGCAGTTAATGTTCGTAGTGTTTACGAAGTATAAAGAAATTGTTTTATTACCCATGTTTCGTGTGTGCTGTTGGTCGTTCAATAATGCTGTCACTGTCCCAGATATTGTGTATGATCGAGTGGTGGCCATCATTGGTCACAATTTGAAATATTTCCACGGAATGAGGAGGACGAGTAAAGGTCGGGGTAAGGTGAAGTTCACCCTAGAGCAGGCAATGGAGGCCCAGAGGGGGAACTCTGTTCTGTCTTTAACTTCAGCGCTGGATGGGGCTGGGTGGTCACCACCCTCCGACCGCTTTACCTTCGAGAAAAGAGACCTGGTACCGAGGCTTTCGAACTCTGTTTGTTCACCGAAGGGAATCTCTTAATGGAGAGCTTGCGGAAGGTCGGAACCTAAGGTCTCGTCAGAAGGAATTCCAAGTTTTCCGGTTCATTCTTGCAGTTTTCTGTTCTTTCTATACGTTACATTTAAATCTGTTTGTTACTGTGAAAGAGCGCGCTTGTTTTTCAGTACAGATCTTCCTTTCATGTGACCTACCATCGTTATCCTTGTGTGATCGCAGAGTTCCTAGCAGTTAGCAAAGATGCTGAGATGTGATGGAGTCGGTAGTGCTGACGCAGAGCATTGCTGTACAGTATGACGCCTATGATCGTATTCGTGGCATATTAGCCCTTTTGGCGGTGGCCGTGCCATAGCTGAGGCGGTTAGTCGCCGGCCTCTTACTGCGGAGGCCCAGTTTCGATCCCAGGCCAGTCCATGTGGAATTTTATGGTGGACAGAGTGGCAGCGGGACAGGTTTTCCCCCGAGTGCGTCAGATTTTCCCGTCAGTTTCATTCCATCGGTGCTCCATTGCACGGAAAAAAGGAAAACCCCAATCTTCTTCCTCATGGGGTTGCACACGCCTTAAGGCTGGAGTGGAATTCCGGTGGAATCTCTAAAACCCCGGATTTAAGTTATAGGACTTAATTTTTTAACGTAACCCCTTAAAAAAAGCAAAGGGAAAGGGGAAAAACTCAACAGAGGTGTACAAGGAAGGCCATGATTGGCCGATGCGTGTGCTGCTTCGTTCGGGAATTGAAACCAGCACTCTGCGACGCAGTGTAAATGTTATTTGGCGCCAAAGGGTTAAGACGTTTTGTTGGATTGAAATGTGAACCGGACAAATTTGATGGCGCTGTCTTCTATGCAGTTACTTGTTATTCATTATGTGCAGACTAAAGGAGCTTACATAAAGGGTGGCCATGTCTCTCTCTCCTTCCACATATTTCAAGTTGTTAACGTGTGTGCGGATTTTTGTGTTTTATATCAACTGTGTGCCATTTAGGTCACTACAGGCGCTTTCCTTTCCTAATAAGGCACAAGATATGCAACGTGCGTATCACGTAACGCTGTGGCGCGTTCGTATAGTGATTATACCTCCGCGGCTATCTTAACAGCTTGATACCATTTCACTTGAAGTTAGCACTTTTATGGCTATTTAGTGTCGCCGGTAACGACGAAACATGCGTAGGGCTTCATGTGAAGTGCCTGGTTGTAACCAAATTTGGAATTTCTCGACAGATTTTCATAGAAGTTGCCATTATTAAAATGTCATGTAAATCCGTCGTGTGGGTGCCGCGCTGGTGCTTGTAGACGGACGGAGCTGAAGAAGGTCATAGACGCTTTTCGTGACTATGCTAACACACCTGGAAACGTAGATTTTTTAGATTACGTAGCTGGCTGTGTGCCCCCCTTCTCAGCTTTTGGGCCAGTTGACCGAAGTTAACGAAACTTGGTTTGATTATTGTGCCGCTGAGCTCACCGCAGCGCGGTAGTGTATAATGTTCTGCAATTAGTGGTGGAAGCACTGGGAGCCGCCGAACGTTTGAGGCTGAAGCGACGTCAGCAGCACCTCATTCTGAAGTCCTGAAGTGCTTTGTTGTAACGGACCTTGGAAAAATAAGAGGCTGTGTGAACGTGATGTTTTGTAGACTGTAAAGTAAGGAGGTGGCTGAAGTAAGGAGATATTCTTAGCTCTCAGTTTGTTGGTGATAAGTAATGAATCGGTCTTTAAAACAGTGTATTGACCTTTGAGTTTTGCTTGGAATCATTTGTTAGTAAGTTGCTCATTCCGTGCATTTTTTATTGAACTGTTTTCTTATATCGCACCAACCAAGTGCACACGTAATATGCATTGTCGTATAGTTTATTATCATTCCGACATGTTTCGGTGCTTTAGCACCATCCTTAGAGAGCATACACTATGTTATTTAAAAACCAGCTAAAATACATTTTAATCTTGACGTGAGACATCCCCGTTGGTGTATCAGATCACAGAAGTATGTTTATTTAACCGTCAGTCACACACAACAAGCTGTTTTGTACACGTTTTCGTGGCGACTGGTTTCGGCTGAAAGGGCAAACCATCTTCAGGCCATTAACAGGAACAGTAAAAAAAAATGGAACATTCTGTGTATCCTCCTGTAATATACAGGGTGTTCCATTTTTTATTGTTCTATTAATGGCCTGATGATGGCACGTCTTTTGAGCCGAAACTAGTCGCGAGGAAAGAGGTATGCAAAATAGCTTTTTGTGTGTGATTTATAGTTGAATAAACGTACCTCTGTAAAGTACTTTGTAGCTGATTTTTAAAGAGCTTTGTGGGAGCACCCTGAGGATGGTGCCAAAGCACCGAAACATATTGGAGTGTTAATAAACTATACGGTTCTGCGTATTAACTAGGCCTATGCATTTGGTTGGTTTAACCCTTTAAAGACTAAGCGTGTATGTTTTATGTAAGGACTTACTGCGTACCGCGCTGTAAACACTCTCCACCTCGGTTTTAAAAACTAATCTCGTAATATTGTGTAAGGCAGAAGTTGCTGTTTGTTCTGAGATCCACACAGAACAGATAAATGCAATGTCAGCACCATATGGAATTTTTTAATGTTAAACGTGGTGGTACGTAGTTACCGATATGCTTTAAAAGGTTAATATAACAAAGCCCGTAACGATAGTTCCTTGCTGTGCTTACCGGGCGGTAGGGAACTTCCGAGCCTTCTAACATGTAAGCTTGCACACACACGGAGTCTGTACATTATAATGAATTTCTGATATTGTAGTGTGTCTTTTACAAATTGCGCAGTACAGTAGTGAATGGAAAAACGCCCAGGAAGTTTAAATATATTCATATTATTGAATGGCGGCTGTGTAAAAATTTGGTCGATAGTTTTGATTAATGTTTAGCCAGTTCGCCAAAGCTGGTCAGAAGAGCTAGTGATATTCGGAATGTCAGATAGGAAGAACAAGTGGGAACTGTGTAATCGAGTATGGTTTATTCTCTGTTTTATTGTCGAGCCCGCATTGCCCGCTACAAGCCTATTTTCACTCTTCAGAGTTTTTAAACATGGTGTCTCCATTTACTTAAGTTCAAACGCTATTGGCTTACATTCTGGGCGAGTCCTGTCCGATCCTCGGCATGTACACCTGCAGCCCTGGCTGATGTTCTTCTCAGGCCCTCCAAGCAGGTGCCTGGGAAATGCCTTCAAGTTCCTGCACATACTGCCCCTACCCTCTGATCATTGTACGGAACTGGCACAGAGTTGAACTACTGAAACTCTCTTTAAATAAAATACAAATACGTAAATACAGCGAACTTGAAGTGATGATGACCGTAGTCTAGCTCTTCATTTCCAGTCCTGTCACTGTGGATGTCATAGTCTGTTAATTGCTTTACTCCAGAAAATTACGTTAGCCCTACGTACCTCTTTATCAGGAAATTGCAATAAGGGACGCAGATCGCGCCAGCAGTTGCTGATTGTCGATTGGAAAGAGGAAACAACCCTCAATTTCCGCAAAGATTGTGTCTTTGGTAGCATATTTTCCCTAATTAATTGCGGGGGGGGGGGGGTGTTACGTAGCTGCTTGTTCCTTGTAACGTTTGAAGTAAGTCATTTGCACGTAATTTATTATGAAGTTAGTGCCACTGGAGATTCCAGCCTCGCAGTTCTAATATCCTGCAGTCAGCAACATGATGAGGAAACGACACTGCGACAGGCCAGGACCCTGAAATGATGTGTAAACGTGCAGCTTTTGTTGATACGAGTTTTATGGAAAAATGTGGCATGAATGTCGCTGTGAAAATTATTTGTAGGTGTCGGTTTAACAGGATCGGCTAGTGGCTTGTTGAAGCTAAGCTTGTGAAATAAGCGTTAATTATGCGACACGTTACCTACATAAGCGTGCTGGTCTTGTATTCCTTTCTTTAGTTACTCCCTGGTGATGGCATCTCGTTGCCGAAACATGTAGGAGTTTTGTACTTCTGAATGTATTTTATTAAGTGGATAAGTTTGTTAATGTATTAATTGTAGGAATATTCACGGTACGAATAACATAAAACTTACAATTAACACACGTGTTGTGGTAATAAAATACTCTTCGTGGTTGCTTCTAGCTGTATACCCCGGATTTCGAAATGGGTTCATATTCACTGCTTTGCCAGTACTTTTAAAAAGTCTGCATTCGGCTTCAAATCACGTTCTTCGACTTGGCGCGTGTAGGGCGAAGAATGTCGTCTCTGTCATGAATGCATGTGGCCACATCGATGCCACTAATTAAATCTTCTCATGTATCCAGCTTGCGTTCGTAGTGCACCTTAACGCGTGGATATAAAGGCTGTTGAGGTCAGGTGATTACGGTGGCCAATTCTGCGGACAGGCCTCCTTCCCCAGTGACAGATCCAGCTCAGTGAGTCAGCCCTCGTCCAAGTCCAGGTGGTGTAAAATCCTGTACAACCTGGACGTGTATTTTATTGTTTCCATAAACGTGTTTATAATGAATAAATCACCATAGCTTCCCCCTCCCCTAGCTCTTGAACCGCCGAGAATGTAGCCCATGTCGATATGGGAGCTTTCACATAAGTGACGTCAGGAGTAACCCCCATGGAGTTACGACATAATGTGGAACATCCTGTATGTACGAATGTCGTGAAATGCTACATGAACCATAACCGTGCATAGAAAGCAATAACGTGCGATATTAAAAGCAACAAACGCACTTAAGTGAAAGTGTGTTATACACACCGTACACCTCCTACCTGTTTCGGCCACTCGTGTGACCATCTTCAGTGAGGTGCATTACAAAGAATACTTACATCGAAACGTTAATAGAAGTTAACTTCTGTAACATGTCGATGTATGTGTTCTTTGTAATGTACCTCCTTGAAGATGACCACATGAGTGGCCGAAACATGTAGGATGTATACGGTGTGTATAATATACAGTCGAATCTGGTTATAACGAGATCGGTTTATACGACACCTCGCCTATAGAGTCAAATCTGTTATGCCAATTATTTCGTCGCTGCTAACCGTAACATTATATTCCTCGGTTTTAACGGTACCCGTTCATAACGACACAAAATATTCAATCCCTTTCATGACGTTATAACGGATTTCGAGTGTACTTTTATACACTAAGGTGCATTTGTTGGTTTTTTAATATCATACCTTGTCGTGGAATGCATTTTCTGCAGGTGCTGTGGTATTGAAACGCTGCCAATTGTACGAACGGCCATGTGTCCCGGGCGAGTATATTCGGCTGGTGCTGGCTGTACAGCCTGTTTGAAACATAACGCCTATAAACTTGGTTTAAATTGTTTAATCGGACAGATTAAACGTTGCTAGATGGACTGTGATACGGAAATGAAAATAACGAACGCTGGTAACGGTGGTCTGATGCAGCGATTATAGTTTTATGAAAGCAGTAACGGGCTTAAAAATCGAAGGCTACTGGCAAGACGAGAAGAAAACCAAACGCCCTGACGTTTCCAAGCGAAATGTTCACAGGTTCTCTGAATAAACTAACACAAGACCGTAAGCGCAGAACACCAGACAACCTGGCACGAACTGCTTGCTGTCTGTGCGAGTCGTAATGTTTCATCGTCGCCGTGCCACGGCTTTTGAGAGGAAGTTTTAAAGCTGTAGGAAGTCGTGGCTTCAGAGGTAGAGGTGGTGGATTTCGCAGCGTTCCTTGCTAAGTATCAAAGATATCAAGAATATCCGTAAATTGAAGCTTTATGTCGCGTTGTTTGCCCCCAGATGTCAGATGACTGAATAATTCCACGAAACCACTGAACATGAGATAACAGTCGAACCCGGTTATAACGACATCGGTTTATGCGACACCTCGTCTATAGCGTCAGATATTCAGTGGCACCAGTTAATTCGCCACTGTTAACCATAACGTTATACTTCTCGGCTATAACAACACTCGCTTTTAACGACACAAAATATTCAGTCCCTTTCATGGCGTTATATCCGAGTTCGACTGTATTTTAAATGTGCTTTTCCACATTTTACACCAACACGCACGCACCTTTCGATATCTGCATATCTTAGCAAGAAATTTACAATTCATCATAATCGGTATCGTGTAGTTATTGTGCTTATACAGGGGGATGTACCATGAATTCGTCATGCCCGATTCTTATTTCTAGATGCCAACTTTTTCTTTGTCCTCAGTACCTCAGAGAACGGAGTCGTCTCCATTACAAAGACCAGTCATGGTGAGATATCAATCTACATAGATGTTCATGCAAAGTATGATTTTTTGTCCGAGTTTGGCTCAAGTCGTGAATGTGTCAACAAAGTCGGCGAGCTGTTCCGTAGGGCACATGGACGGACAGACGTGACGGGGCCATAGCCGTCTTTCGCACATGCTTTGCGAACAGGCGTGACAGTAACGCCATGTTTGCTTGTCTTGTCCGAACGCAACTGAGCATCAACACGTAAACCGTGTGGCGTTTCCGAAGCGTCGACATTGGACAGTTCGCCGAAAATTTGAGCGTTAGTTCCGATTGTTAGGAACAGTCAGCCATAACAGCGCCTACTTCACATGTGGTCATAAACGTGCGCTCACTAGTGTAGGGGTGTCCAACCCGCGGCCTTCCGTGTTACGGCGCGTGGAGACACATTTGTGAATTACGGATGTGTGCTATAAAATTAATTCGTTCCGTTGTGTGTCTTGTGATAGGTCCATAACCTCTTCCACAGCGACTTTTTCACAGAGTGCGATCTAGTGCTTCTTCTTTCAATGTACAGTATCGTCTCCTTTCCTTACAGTCATCCAGTAGCTGCTTACTTCGTCTTCCTCATTTTCCCGTCACTTCTATCCGTCTTTCTATATTTCCTTCAATAACGTGTTTTAGAAGGCAGTTTTTATGCAAGATGTGACCAATCCAGTTCGCCTTCCTTGTTTTTGTTGTATGTAGGATATTCCTCTCTTCCTAGATTGTTCGTAATGCTTCTTCATTACTCACACCATCGGTCCAACTGATTTTATCCATCCTTCTCCAGCACCACATTTCAAAACTTCCCACGTAATTCTGTTCTACTTTCGGAAGTCCCACAGTTTCAGCACCACACAAAGCTGTGCTCCATATGTGGCACTTCACTAGTTTCGCCCTTAATTTGAAGTCCAATTTGCTGGTGTTAAAATGTCCTCTTGTTGTATGCTGCTTTTGCCATGGCAGTCCTGGATTTATTTCACGCTTACATCTTACATCATTTGTTATCATGCTACCCAAATGGTTGAAATATTCCATATTCTCCGGCTGTTTTTGATCTGTTATAACCTGTCCTGGGGATGGTTGCTTTTCGGTTATAACCTCAGCTTTTTCCACATTCGTATACATTCCATAGCCCCTTCCAGTTTCAATAAGTTGAGGTGGTTGGGTATGCCACGTAGTCTGATCCTGGCAAGTGTGGCCCGCGATCCAGCCCATAGTAACGGGTGTGCCCCCCCTCCCCCCGAAGAAAAAGGTTGAACGCCCGTAGTGTAGTGTGAGAGGTGTGTGCCTGAGCCTAATCGGCCGTTTTAATTTTTGGTCACACTAACCGATAACGAAGCCTGCTTTACGTTAAAGTCATTAATGAAATATTGCGTGTAGAAAATTTTGGGGCAAAATAAGGAAGCCAGTGTTCAAACAGCTGAACAGAGACAAAATGTCTAATGGAAGAACTTAACAAGTTAAGAAATGTCAGCTGAGCATAGCACTTGTGACGCGTTCTTGGTATTCGTGAATACGTTCAGTGCAGTCTGAACGCAGTCACCAGTTGCTTTTGTTTTTGACGTGGAGGGACGACGACGACGATATATTTTATATGACCAACCGTTTGCTGGTCTCTCTGCATCTGCCTTTTTGTACTTACCTTGGAAACGTTGAATTATATGTCTTGTAGTTCTCCGCTGCGCTGCGTGATACCGCATTTCTTGGACTTGCACAGTAAACGGGGAAGTACTGTGCTCCCTGTACTTGTCTCATAAATGACGAGGTGTTCAGATAATCAGTTGCTTCTTAGGACTGACCTCGTACCTCACAGAGAACATTATCTGTCGCCGTTCTAAAGACCGTGCGCATAAATGTACGTGGTGTCTTGTGAAATGTATTATTTTCGTCTGACTAACGAAAATCGGAATTTGCTCACAAATTTTAGTAAAATTCTTGTAGGAAAATTCACGAACATTTGTTCGAAGGGAGTTTGTGGCCCTCAATGCGGACAGTTTGCCTGTTAAAGTAACTAATATGACATCTGTTGCAGAAGTACAGTATGTGAAATAGAAAATCGCAAGGAACATCATGGGAAAATAGCAGGGTTTCACCAGTCGCTGAATGTTTTAGTGGGAGGGTTTTCCCTTATGGTTGGAATCGGGATAGAGCAATCCTGGGCTGCGGCCTGTACTCCCGAGGTGTTGTGTTTCGATTCCCGTCATGGGCAAGAAATGTTTCTCTCCCGAGTCCGTCTGTTTCATTAAGTGAGTATCGGGGAGCTGTTTCCCCACGGATAAAGCGGCCGGAGGCGTGAATCTAACCATCTCCTAGCGACACGGGAATGAGTGGAACCAGATTTCCATCCCCCCATACGTGTTCGTGGCATGCTCAGGGAGAGGCTTAGCAAGGAATGACGTGTAAGGGAATGTACCTTCGGTGTCAGGTGAGAGGCCTTCCCGGGTGCATTGTGCAAGTGGCTGGGTGCCCCCCACCCCCCTAGCCGGTCCGATACGGTAGCAGAGAGACAGTTCATCCCGTAACTTCCTGAATATACTGACGAGGATACCAGGCTAACGTCGCGAAGTTGTGATTTGTACCCGTCCTGGGCGTGTGGTTTTTTAAATTGGTGCCCAGTAATATGCCGGTTGTGTTAATCAGTACTACTGTAACAGCCGAGGCGACGCGCAGTTACGTGAACAAAGTAATGTGTCTTACTCAAGAGAATGTAGTTGACCTTCACAGCGTGGTTAGAGTCCCTTAACACTCGTGACGACGGTCAGGGGTTTACATACAGATCACGTTAAAAACATGAGTCTGTATCACTTCATGACCTTTCCAGTGGTCGCCATTTGTTAGGTGTTTCGTTTATAACAAGCCTAAAGTCACAGTTCTAACCATACATAACACTACAGAAAATAACTATGGTATCTTCCGCGAAGAAACACGTCTGCATCTCAGCCAAATGTATTTTTAATGGGAAAATACTGTTTATTGGTGACAAACAAGAGACAGTCCGCTTTCCCCAGTGCAAACAACTGCCAAGGTCAACTGCAAACTTCACAGTCACTCTCTGTGGCCCCCGTTTTGTTTTCACTTCTGTCTGTGCGGCTGCAGAGTTGCGGGTTGCTTCGCAACCACCAACTCTGCAGCCGTACAGGCGAATTCGGTGTGCGCGCGTGACGTCACCTGCCAACAGTGAGTGGGTAAGGGCGACGAAGGTTTTGCAGTGTGGCGTGTGCTGCTTCTTGTAGATGGGTGGGCGCGCTCCTCTGGTATTCGACCCTCGTAAGCTTCTATGTGGGGTCTGCTTTAACAGATTGGTGCGTTTATGTGTGTTTGACTCTAGCAGTAAAAGAGCGATTATTTCTCAAAGGAACGTTATTCGGTTGGTGATTTTAATGGAGACAAGTATTTTCTGTGGGTTACGAACTGAACTGTTGATTGGGCGTTTTACTTGCTCGGGATTCCGTAATGTCGTCCGCTCGTGCTGTAGGCATTAAGGCGTTTATCTGCTTGTACGAGTAGCAGATGGACTGGATATGTTAGTGATGTTGGGTCTCCTTTCCCAAGTATCGGTATTGTCTTCCAAACTCGTGTTTATATTCTTATTGTGCGATGTGAAGGCGAAATTAATGGCGATGTGTACGTCGGAAGCTTTGATTGGGAATTTCTGCGTTTCGTCAGCTCCTGCATGTAATAGTGTAATACCTGATTTGGGAGAAATGCGAATTTTCATTTAAAGTGCCGAGTTGGGGTCTCCGATGATCGTTACATAGAATTCCAGTGAAATCAGGGATCTTTTGGATACGTGTGTAAGAACTCACCACACTGTGAGTATAGCATGTGTTGGTTTACGTGGGAAATATTTTAGCGATTGTGCCGTATGTCCTTTGTAACAGTTAGTACTTTCGGCGAAGTAATCTTTTTTTAGGCTGACTGAAATATGTTATTTACAAAGACATGTTTCCTGAAGGCGTTGTATTTTCGTAAATTTTATAGACTGATCACCACAGGAATGTGTTTACATGCAAGGGCAGATTAACCTTTATATTCCGATGTAAGGGCAGATTAACCTTTATATTCCGGCCTTTAAATCCCAATATAACCGCAGACTTCGGGAGTTACTTTAGTTTTAACTGCGCATCCCTGCGCCTGAGGGTAGCGTTTTCCTTTTCGTTCAGGAACTTACATTTAACGGCACATGGGCGACCCGTTTGGCCAATGAAGGTTAATCAGATTTGGAGAATTCTGTCACTACTACTCAGTTAAGAATTTATTCTCTTAAAATCGACACACGATACTACGTTGTTACCTTTTGTTTGGTGTCTGACACGAAGCGAAAACCACAGAGCCAGGTTGTTTGAGAACAGTGTGTTGCGGGAAGTAAGGAGACCCGGTAGAGAGAAAGTGACAGGATGCGACAGAAAATTACATAATGAGGAGCTTCAGCATTTGTACTATTCCCGAAATCTTATTGTGATGAGAAAATCAAAGGGTTTTTGATGGGCTTGTCATGTAGCGCGCATGGGATCGGTGAAGGTACCGTTCATAAATTCAGTTTGAAAATTCAACGGGAGGAGAGGCAGGCGTAGATGGAAGGATAATAATGAAGTATCACGTAAGGGAATCGGGTGTGTGAGGTCGTGGGTTCATTTGTGATAGGCGTAGCTGGTGGGTTGGTGCGAGTACGGTATTGGGAATCTTTGTGTTTCGTCATAGGCGGGTAGTTAGTTTGCCTAGCTGAGTGACGAACGAGTCTACTGCGTGGAGTTAGTTGGTTAGTTCTGGTAAACGTGCATAGACCCTTTTCTCCCTGAATTGTCTGCATGTCACAGTCGTAATTAGACCGCTGTAAGAGGACAGTATTTTTAGAGTCCGACTGCCGGCGTTGTTTTTGCCCTCTTGTTCGTAGTGGTTTGACATCAGAATTCCCGTTTTTCTCACACATTATGTTCATTTAGTTTCCTCTGTGACAAATACAGCTATTATTTTCCCTAAATGGTTGGTGTCTGTTTACCGTGAGGTAGGGACTGGCGTGCAGAACGCCGTGCCATGTTCAAATATTGACAGTCGACACTTCTCCCAGTCTGTGACATTGTTCATTGATTGCTTCCGTCACTAGGCTTTGTAACGACTCACTAATACAGTGATTGTGTACCGAAACTGTCAGCATCAGCCGTGTCCCTTGTAATTGCTGCTGGCTGTGCGTGTTTGTGATACCCGCGCAGCAAGGCGGCGCGTCATTTCCAGCGATAACACGGCGTGTCATTACAGTGCGTCTCCAACAGTTGTCGGTTTGAGAGTGTTCAGGACAGGGAATCAGTTCGCACTTGTCATGTGTGAGACTTGGCTTTGTTTTCTTCAGTCATCCCCACTCCCGCTCACACTTTTAGATGTTCTTTTTTTAACGGACGTCATCCCGTTGTGTTGTTACTAATACAAAAATTAAATAATTAGTTGTCCAAACACAACTAATTGTATTTATTATCTAGAGCTGCATGTTTCTACCTATCTCGGGTCATTCCTAGGTCCACAGTTGGTCTTTAAAACATAGTGTGAGCTTCACCACTTAATCTAGTACCGAGGCTAAGAATGAGTGGAGCCGAACCTTTATTCTCAGATATGCCTTCATGGCCTGCCCAGGGCAGATTTGGCTTAACTTGGTGCCCATTTGGAATTCAGTTGTGGTGTTTTTATGTTGTTAATTCCTGACACCCGCAAGTGATGACCTCACTGATGTGTCCTGGTCTGCCTATTTGAGTGTGAGGGGAAATAACATGTGCATGTTTTTTTTTGGGGGGGGGGGTGTCAGCTTGTTTTAAGGACATAGTTACGCTCATGAATGCACAGTGCTGTGTCTTTCATTTCATCGTGTGAATCACTAGACAGACTTTTACGAATTTTGGTATAGACATGCCATTGGAGCGTGCCGCCAATGTAGTGACTTAATCGGTAATTTCTTACACTTATAACAGCATAGCGGAAGGGCGAATTTCTGAGTGGGGGGGGGGGGAGATTCCGGAACTGGTAGATGGTAATAGATTGCGTAAAAATATGCAAAATATATTGACATAATTTCTGTAAAATGTAAGTGACTTCGCGGTCGTGCGTTAGTATTTTTTAGTTTTCCTTTAGGTTGATAACTAATGACCCGCCATTGTAGCCAGGCGTGTGAAGTTATCACGTACGTACTGGCTGTGTGTCAGCGGTGCGAAATTTGTTACGTTATGTCCGACAAACGTAACGTAGACTCAATCTGAATTTCGTCGATCCCGGTGGTTGCGCCGTCTAAGGCGTAGGTGTGCGGCCGCTCGCTTGTTCGGATTGTGAGTTCGAATCCCACCGGGGGCGTGGATGGCTGTCTATTATGAGTGTTGTGTTTTGTCAGGTAGACGTCTCTGCGTCGAGCTGGTCACTCGTTCAGAGGAGTCCTACCGAGTGTGGCTTGTCAAACTGAGTGTGATGGTGAAGCCTCGATAATGAGGAGGCCCTGGTCCACTAGGGGCTGTTGCGCCATGAAAAAGATAAAAGAATCTTCATTTTAGTAACCAGTTCACCACAAAAATTAAATAAACCAACGGCAGGAGTCATAGTGGGGGCCCGTTCAGCTTCGTTTTTAGTGGGTTCCGGGTGCTCTTTCGTCGGAGGTAAAGGGATCGAGGCGTCGCCTGACCACTCTCGTCTAGTGTCGAGGTTAAGATATCTACGTACACGCATTAATTAATTGTACGACCAAAATTCAGTTTCAGACGTCAGGTCATGTGAATGGTCGGATATGCTGCGCCAGAAATTTCCGTTATTGTTGTTAGCGTGTTTCCGTGCTCAAATGCTCCTTGTAATTCTCGCTGCGTTAACGTCAATGATCGTGGAAAGCTAAGTACCTGACACAGTGGGTCTGACATAGCTCCGCCTTCGCTGTCGGCTAATCTTATCGTACTTTTATCTGCATGTGAAGTTGCTGATGAGGTTCACATGGGGACCGTGATATATTTCATAGTCGTGTCTCGGCCTTGGGCCCTGCTTGTGTATTAACCGGGGCGAAACGTGTTAACACTACGAGTTACTGATCACGTTCTTTGAACAAACTGCGGTGTGTGCTGTAAGTTCATATACGTAGTTTGATATGTCGAGAATTTTCGTCTTATAGTAGCTGAAGTTTTTACGATGATGAGGCGCCTGACGCCGTGTATTCTAGTGGCTGTGTACCAACGTTTCGGAGTAACATTCTGCGTCTATCTTCGGGGTCACTGGTGGCGATAAGTTCCCTCCTAAGCGTTATTACCTACCAGACTACACGGCGTCATACCTAGAGGACCACAACATTAACGTTTGTCTGGTGTAGGACCTGTAAGTTCTTATGTCTAGGTGTGATGTACACGTATCCGCGTTGTGTAATGCACTTGGTTTGTGAGTGTGTGAGTGATTAGTTACGTCATATGGCAGTTGTCATTATGAAACAGTCGAGAGGTACCTAGGCCTCGGTTGCTCTGTCGGCATTGCTGTGTCGGCGATGTCTTCGTAGGGCCGTGGTGAGCAGTGTTGTGATCACGAGGGCCAAGTCAATAGCAAGAAAAGTGTTTGCGAGCCACATTGTGAAGTAACACGTGTGTATTTTCCTAAATATGCCTTTAGTGATAGCGCCCTGTCGTCCCCTGTGCCAGTAGTGGGGCGGTGAAGCTTACTTTAAATAAAATCTTCAGATAAGTTTTATTAGATTCCAACAAAAGAAACTTGATAGGCATTATGTATACACGTTATTATTTTACATTTTGCTTCCTCCTACATGTTTCGGCTCTGATGGAGCCTTCATCAGTAAGCTGATAATGGTTCAGAGCCGAAATGTGTCGGAGGAAGTATAATATAAAGTAAGGTGTATGTGTTTGTATGTATGTATGTACCTATGTGTGTGTGTGTATATATGTATGCGTGTATGTATATGTATTATGTATGTGTGTATGAATGCATGTGTGTATGTTATGTATGTATGTGTGTGCGTATGTATGTATGTATGTATGTATGTGTGTATGAATGCATGTGTGTGTACGTATTTTATATATGTGTAGGTATATGCGTGTATGTATGTGTGTGTGTGTATGTATGTGTGTGTACGTATTTTATGTATGTGTAGGTATATGTGTGTGTGTGTGTGTGTATGTATGTATGTGTGTGTATGTATGTATGTATGTATGTATGTATGTATATTGCCTGACAAGTGTGTTCTGTTGAAGTTCAACAGATGGTGCAGTAACACGGAACACGCAAAACAGTAATCTTGAAGACTGAACTAAACAAACGAAATTTGAAACTAGCATCGCCTGACAAGTCGTCACTGCTGTCAGGTGCCACCGATCTTTCCCATTCAGTCACAGACTGTGACTGAGAAAACAGTAGTAACGAAGTAGTTAGAGACTGCTGCCAGACAAGGACGTGAGACACATGCTGCTGGTGTCAAATGCATAACATTTGGACACCAATTTACTTTCCGGTTCCTAAACCCATAAGCAACGGAACCAAATAGCGCCTTAGTTACTTTTGTGGGAGATGGAACTCCCGCTTGTATTGTGGTATAAAAACTCTGCTGTATTGTCAGTAAGGCAGCGCATTTCCGAGTACCATTTTCGTATGAGTGAATATTAAACAATTATTCATTGAATTTGATATCTCGTGTAATCGTGTTTCTGACGTTAGATGGCGGGGCACACTGCAGACGTAGAAGGAAACCTGATGGGGAGAAACCGGTAAAGACTTCTGGGTAGACGAGGTAATACGAACATGGATCTTAAAACGTTGGATGTCAGGATGTGAACTGGATTCAATTGGCTCGGGATAGAGCTGCGTGGCTTGCTTTTGTTGCTGAGATGATGAACCCTTGAGGTCTGTGAAACGTAATTTATTTGGCACCTGGTCCGGTTCTGTAGCTATGGTAGATGTTACGATTCTGTCAGTAGGTGTGACACTATATCATAGAGTGATAGGGTGTTGAGTGAATAAACGCAGTCGAACCCGGTTATATCGACATCGGTTTATACGACACCTGGTCTATAACGTCAGATATTCTGTGCTACCAATTAATTCCTCACAGGTAGCCATAACATTATACTCCTCGGTTATAACGACACAAAATATTCAGTCCCCTCTCATGACGTTGTAACCGAGTTCGGCCGTAATTGGAAAGGATGAGTAAGGAACCGGCCGTGACATATGTGGAAATTCATATTTCAGGTCCCCTCATCTTCAGTTTCTTTAATAATAGTGACTAATTTAAAGTCTAGAGGCAACAGAGTGAACGCAATAGGAGTGCTATGGTCTGCCGACATGTCCATACTTGTTATTCTGAAAATCTGACACTGCTGAAAGAATGACGCTCCCCCCCGCATGTCTGTAGCGCGTGTAAGAGAACGTTGTAAGGTTCTGAACAATATTTGAAGTTTTCACTACACTGAAAATTCGTGTCGTGGTCTTGTGGTATGTGACGCCCTGTAATGTGGGGGTACCAAGTTTTCGAAAGAACGTTCTTCCTTCGGAGACTTTGAAGCTAGTCCAGAAATGTTCCTTCTTTTGTTCAAGCCCTGAGATTTATTAGCCTACACTGTGTACAAGAGCTGTGTAGGTCCGAGGCTGTGTGTAACGTTTAGTAACTACCATTTATGAGGTTAAGTTCACCCTAGAACAGGCCATGAAGGCTCAAGAGGGGTGTAGAGGTATAGCTATACTTTATTAACCTCGGCGCTAGATGTGGGTGGTTAACGCCACGCCCCGGATGCTTTACCCCCCCGCCCCCCCCCCGGGAAAGAGACCCGGTACCCATTTTACAAAAGGGTGGAAGGGCCGCAGGGGCGATCTGGACGGGCGCGGAAAATTTCGCCGCCTACCGAGATTCGATCTCCGACTGTCCAGCCCGTAGGGTGTCGCTATACCGGCTTTACCCCCTCGCCCCCCCCCCCCCCCCCGCCGAAAACAACCTGGCGGAGTGATACTTTTCGGCTACCGGCTACTGCTCTTTCTAATCCCCAGCAACCCACCATATGTGGTCATGCTTTTCATCCGCAGTTTGGTGACGTCTCGCGCCTTGTTTTACGACGTATTCCAGCGTCGGTACAGGGTTATTCATAATTCCCTGACACATTGCATAAAACCAGTACACTTGGGTGGCAGAAAGGACTGTAACATGCGACCTGCAGAGGGAAGGAGAAACTTTTTTTTCGCGTACCTGGTACGTGCTGTGTGTCCTTCCTTTGTGACACGGCAGACGTCAAACCGATAATCCATTTCCGCGCATACCCTCTGCAGCATGTCGTGATCGATTTCTGAGATCTCAGCGACGATTCACTTTCGCAGCTCAGGCAGATCCTGTGCTAGAGACGGTAGAAAGAGTCCTGAGCATGTCCCCGTAAGAAAAAGTCGCATGGCGTTAGGTCAGGCGATCTTTGGGGCCAGCGTTGCAGCGCCTGGTCTGCTGCTCTCGTCGCCGCCATTTTGATTCAACCTGCTCTCCTGCCGGCCACCAACGAAACTAAGTGCCCGCGGCACGTACAAATAAACTTGGAGATTTTCTCTTTCTATATGTGGGTCGCATGTTGAAGTCTTTTCCCCCATTCAGGTGTACCGATATTGTCAAATGTATCAGGGGATTACGAATAACTCCGTAATGTTCCTAGGACATTTGTGGTGTTTCTGTAGCAATTTATTGAATTATGGTGTGACGACGCTGTGGGTAGCTAGCATTGTAGTACGGTCGGTGACTAATTAATTGGATGAATAGGTTGTGAAAAGAATCGGTGGTGCTGTAGTGACAGATTTTGTCTCGTCATTAGGCTGCATGTTTTCTCGGCCAGGATCTGATAACAGTCATCACCCAAATGCAACTCAGAAGTGTTACCCCGTGAGCCAACGTGATCGGTGTCTTGCTAGTAGCATCATTTTAACGTAACTTTACGTGCGACACATTTCATTAAATCGTCTTCTGAAAGGACATTTGGGATCAAGTTGGTTTTCTTAAAAAGTGTGCAAGTTGTCCAGTGTGAACGCCCCAGTGATTGTTGACGTGTTGTGGATGTTGAGTGACGCAAGTGAATCGGTGAATTGATGAGTTCGGATCAGAAGGTCGGTGTCGTGCTGTCATCCATGGGTCGAGATCATGCTTCACGCGGTCGCTTGCGCCGCCAGTCCCTGACTATGGACAAGCCTCCCGTGGTGGAACGTATGCATATCGAGCGTCGAGGCAGTTTCGCCGCTACTTCTGTTTCAACCGGCGCTTCCGTCGGCGCAGAGAAGAACGAACGCAGAAACAGCATCGTACACAGGTAACAGTATCTTCTTATACGTACTTTACAGTTTACAGTGCAGGAGGAGAGGTGATCGCGGAGTCCAGTCGCCGTACTGCGTCTGCGCGAACGTTAAACAAAGACTTTAAATTTGGTGCTTACGTTTCGTACTTACGTTCAGTGCTGCGATGGATATATGTTATTGACCACCGCTGTCGAATAGCCCTGTATTTTTTATGTCGATGAAACTTTGCTTTTCGTGTGATTGTTTAACGATCTGATGTCCAGTTTCTGAGTAACATTGTCAAGGTTTTGTGTAAAACCGCGTTTTATCTGAACGTAATAAAAAAGCACGAATGACTTAAGAAAACGTTTAGCCCTTTATAGCCCAGTTGTTACTGTACATAGACGTTTAATATTCAAAAACTGTGCAGCTCTCTCGCAGTGTGTATTTATGTGCTTGGTATCATCCACACAATAAACACTGCCATTTCCTTAAGTAGCATTACGGCGTGTGTTTTTCTACGAAGATGCAGTGCATTTCCTGTAACACAGGGACTGAAATTTTATGTATTTAAACGGACTGTATGGTTCAGAAAGCCCTGCCATGGCGGAGACCCAGATTTGATTCCCGTGTCCGTGTGAGATTTTTGGCAAACAAAGTGACACTGTGTGTGTCATGTGATCCTCACTTTTCCGTAAACATGATTAAGATGTTGATATTTGTAATGGGGATCGTGTTTGTCGTTGAGTAAGAATGGAATGTATTGTATTAGGTGAATTTCATACTAGAGGTAAGTTTTATGTGACTACTTCGGTTTTTCTCTGTCAGTATCATTCCATCATTGCTGCATCTTTCATCTTAATATTGCTGCAGTCTGAAGGACAAGCGGGCGAATCCTAGGAATCTTCAAAGCGGTGTTTTTTGTGTATCGGTGAACATTGGACAAGAAATTGCTTCCATGGTTTTCTGAGGCTAGAAGAAGACGTACGAAACACACGTAAAGCAAATATGTACGTCCCCCTATATACAATACGGTATATGAGTCCCACCCTCTGTGAGTTACACCTTGGTGTGTGTCGTGATTTGTAAGCATTATTACCGGGTTGTGATGTCACACGATTCCTGCGATTACCAGTTGCCATGGTTGCATGGTTGTGACGCCACACCACGGCCGACTTGTTCGACGGTTTCCATGGTTAACGGGTTGTGACGCAACGGTACGGAGATCTGTTTTAGCGTGTAATCGTATTTAAGTGATTATTAGGATTGTGTTTAATGAGTTCGTTGCTATTTGTGTAGGCGGTTTGTTCACAGAAAGTATTTGAGCTTCTTGAATAGGATCATGTGTAAAAAAGTAAAGGGGAAATTAGCAAGACAGGCCAAGTACATATAACATAACATTTGAGGCGCATTCGCGTAACCATTGTTGTCGTGGAAAAGCAATATGTATTATCTGTTCTGAGTGTGTGTCTGTAGCCTTAGTTATCCAGCATGCAAAGCGCATGTGCCGTATTATATTGTCATCTGTGGCCTGTCTGGCTGTACCATGTTTTTCCACATTATCTCATAGACGGCACGATTTTCGGAAACAGGTTATTGGACATAAAATGTGTGTTTCGGTTTTCTCTACAACTTGCGTCTGAAACATTTGTTATTCTAAGAAGAATTCTGCGAGATCATAAATGTACCATACGTACATCTTCGTGTAAAGTACCCGTTATTCTTGTCAGATTTGAATGTAACTTGAATTTTCATGACAGGTTTTCGAAAAATACTCAAATATAAAATTTCATGAAAATCCGTCCAGTGGGAGCCGAGTTGTTCCATGCGGACGGACAGACAGACACACATGATGAAGCTCAGTCGCTTGTCGCAATTTTGCGAATGCTCCTAAAAACTGAAAGGGGAGTGAAAAAATGGTCGTTTTGAATCGATAAGATCGTTCAGGTATGTTTGAAAGACAATAATACGTGACGTTAACACGAACTGAGAAACGAATATGGATCAGGCGGTGGGTTGCGCGTGATTATTGTGGCGCCCCGAGCCCATTAACCTGCGTGACGGGCATGTACGGAGGCCGCGTTGGCATTCGCATCCTTGATCGTTGGACTACTTGTTAGAAGTTAGTCGGCACCCGGAAACTCTTCCGACCGGGAACTGGATTTAGGTCTTCCGTGTTTTGTTTCTCCATTCTCTAACAAATCCTATTCCGTAGGCGTATGTCACGTTTCATGGCAGGCTTCGGTTACAAGCCTCCTCACACTAACATCGAAATTCCACCCCCAACGCAGCCGTATTATGTACGTTATCATTGCTGTCCTACCATTGCATGTCACAGTAACAAAACTCAACCCATATGCAGCACCGTTAACTTTCGTCCCGATGCTGCCTACTCTAGCGCAGCCCTGCCCGTCACTTGATCTTCATCACTTCCGAAGGCTTTACACTGCTACGAGCGTACCTTTACCGGAAGGACGGGCGGGCACAACCCGGGGCCCTTAAGAGCCGTGAGGTTTTGTCTCCGCATAATAATTGTAATGTGTCACTATTATCACCACTTCTTTTGCTGTCTTGCCTTGTACCTTCTGACTGAAGAAGAAACCTTATTGAGAAGCTGATTGTTCCTCAGCTGGTAAAGAAATTACCCGCATTTTACGGAACCCGAATGTTCATTAGAATGTTCAGAAGGGGGCGCCATTTGTTTCTGTCATGAACTGTATAAACGCAAGCCATACCGTTCCATTCTATTTCTTTAAAATTAACGTTTTCTGTTATCCTCCCATCTACGGCTAGGTCTTCCAAACGGTCTCTTTCCTTTCCCTCCCAAACCCCTATATGTCTTCAGGCCGGAGAGGTATAATGACCGTTAAGAAATGGGAGTGTCCGTAAAACTACCCTTCCAATATTCACATTGTGTAATTCTTTGCTTGAATAGCCGTTTTTAATGTTCCAGTTTAAGACGGTCGCATGGATTGTTTTTCTGTGGTTTCTCCTTAAAACCAGAAATACGTCAAAATAAAGAGTAGAATTGCAGTTCACAGAGAACACACTGTATCCTCATTAGAAAGCCCGACCGGTTGACGCTGTTTAAGGTAATCGATATGTATTCCGTGCGCTCTGCGAAGTACACCTACATTGTGTGTTGCAAATACAGACGCTTTGACTGTTCCAGCGGAGAAGACGTATTGTTAAAAAGGAAACGTACAATAGTGTGTGAGGGAGAGAGAGAGATTGTCTGTCGTAAAGGGGCAAGGAATGTGAGCAGGTGCTTCTCGATCAACAGTGGCAGATGCTACCTAATAGAGTAAACATGCCGAGTTCTGTGATGTGTCCCATTTCGTGTTACAGCACGCTGTATTCGTCATGAAATGAGCGCGTTGCGTAGTTCATCATTTTGCCATAGATTGCTCCAGTTTCAACGGTCCTTCACAGATAGCTGCATTGTTACGGAGTGATCGGTTTTCATAGTTCTCGGTAGATGGCTCTGTTGGGTGGCGTTCAGCTGCTCTGTGCACAGATAGCTTCATTTTCATTGACCTGTAGTTTTAGGGGTTCTGCGTAGGTGCTTCTATTTTATGGAGTTACAGGTTTAAAAATGACGCCATGGAACCACAAAGCTGAGGCCTGCCATTTTCCGCCTGAAGTACTAACCCTTTATTAACCCTTCTGATGCCAAAAAAAGTGAAAGTGTTTTTCTGTCGAGTGCTCCCCGATTTCCAAAAGAGCATTGCTTTTGGGAAGTTCCCAGGCTTCGCCGGTTTGTCCTGGTGAGGGTAGCTTGCAGATGAACATGAGTATGGAGCACTGGTCGAATGATACTGACAGAGGAAAACCGAGTGATCGTGTAGCATATTAGGCTTCTATAAGATCCACTTCGTACTTCGTAGAGAACACCTGCGCGGTTTGCCGGCAAAACTGCGGATGTTGGCTTAGAACAGCTAATAATAATTAAAACTGTCGTATTGCTTCTTGGTCTCTCACACTGAGGGCGGAACAAAGACTGAGGGTGTTTGAGAATTGGGTGCTGAGGATATTTGGGCCTAAGAGGGACGAGGCGACAGGGGAGTGGAGAAGCCTACATAACGAGGAACTTAGTGACCTGTACTCATCACCAAATATTATTCGGGTAATCAAATCGAGAAGAATGAGATGAGCGGGGTATGTAGCACGTATGGGGGAAAAGAGGGGTGCGTACAGGATTTTGGTGGGGAGACCTGAGGGAAGGCACCACTTGGGAGACCGAGGCATAGATGGGAGGATAATATTAAAATGGATCTTCAAGAATTGGAATGGGAGAATGGACTGGATTGAGCTGGCTCAAGATAGGGACAGGTGGCGGGCTCTTGTGAATGCGGTAATGAACCTTCGGGTTCCATAAAATGCGGGGAATTTCTTGACCAGCTGAGAAACTGTTAGATTCTCAAGAAGGCCTCTGCTCCATGGAGTCAGTCAGTCAGTCAGTCAGTCAGTTAGTTAGTTAGTTAGTTAGTTAGTTAGTTAGTTAGTTGTATTGCTTAGAAGCGCAATTGACATTGTTTTCCTTAACAGCAGCCTCCCAAGACAGGCAAGTAATCTGCTGCTTGAATACTTTATTTTGTGGCTGAAACAGTATTGTCGAAGTTACACATTTTCGAAAATCCTCATATCAGATATTATGAAAATCCATCGCTGTGGAAGCCGAGTTGTTCTATGCTGACAGACAGACATGAAGCTAATATTAGCTTTTCACATTTTGCGAAGGCGTCAAAAAATGTAGGTCTACATAGTAGCAGATCGTTTGTGATTGACCCTGCTTGTTGTCACAGTGTAGAATACACTTTTATTTTGCCACATGTATAATATTAAATATACTTGCTTGTTGTGTTATTCTCATATTCCTTTGATACTTTTATTTCAAACGTACTTAACGTCTGTGGCAACTCTGTTCTGAAGAACAGAAGCATGGATAAAGAAAGAAGAAGAAAGTGGGTGAAGGACGAACGTATAGAACACTTCTCTATTTCTCCCCATATACAAGTCACATTTTTCACAGCTGGACTGCAGGAGTAGTTACTTGTAGAGGGCAAACGGTTTTGTTTACTTGCTGATGTTAAACTGTGGCGAAACATGTCACCTTATACTGACGCGTGGAGAAGCAGGCCTGTACATTCACCGGATTAATAGTGCCGTAAATTTCAAACTTGCTTTATCTGACGAGGCGAGGGAATCATATTTATAAATTAGTTCCAAGGTAACACGTTGTCTAGCGCAGCAAAAACATTTTGTGTGTAGTGGAGGAAGCGTGTATTCCGTCACTTTAACTTCGTCCTGTCGGAGTAAAATTCAGTCTGACCGTTTATCTTAGTTCTCTTGCCTCACAGCGTCTATGGAGTATACTCCGGGGTTAGAACCTTAAAATAGAGATCGATTCCCGTGGAGGAACAACTTTTCTGCATGGCGCTCACACTGGCTGTGGGACCCACAGAGTCTCAAATTCAATCGGTACCGGTAATTTAAGGCGGCCGGGGCGTGAAACTCAGTACTCATCCCATGTAGCTGCTTATTTAATGCACCTCCACACTTCCTTTCGTCTTTGTGGCCTGGATGTTAAGTACGGGGGCCACTACAGATACTGACTGCGGAGTTTGTAGTTGACCTTGGCAGTTTTTTGCGCTGGGGAAAGCCGACCGTCCGTCGTTTGTGACCAGTAACGGATGTAATCCAGTTAAAAATACATTGGAATGAAGTGCAGTTGTGTTTTATGCCTGTGAGATAAATACAGTTATTTTCTGTAGTGGTCTGCGTGGTTTGAGCTGTGCATAAATTTGACTCCAGGCTTGTTATAAACGAAACACCTAACAAATGACGACCAGTGGAAGGACAGTCCTGCAGTGATAGAGACTCATGTTTTTGACATTATCTGTATGTTTTCCGCCGATCGTCGCGAGTGTTAAGGGACTACCCACGTTGTGAAGGTCAACTACAGTCTCTTGAGTAAGGGACATTACCTTTTCCTCACCTACCTTTATCTCACCAGTTTAGTGATTGAGATAAAGCATGTTAAGCCGACAGTCCGGCCGATAACGGTACACCAAGTGGGCTTATTCCGAAGTCCTGGGGTTTGCGAGTCATTTACGTTCCGTTGGGCTTCGCTGACACATGAGGAGTCATTGCTGCGGCAGTACTTTGACTGTTGATGCCATTTCTCGTGTTACTTTTACGTTATTGTTGCTGACCTCTTCAGCCACGTAGCTCAGTCACTGTAGTGATTTGGACGACCGGGGGGTTTGAATTCGATTGCCAACAAGGACACAGGTCCCCTTTCCATTACCGCGTTCAAATCGTCCCTGGTGTTCGCCTGCCCATTTGTTATCGGTTGTGAAGTCGCCGGGGCGTGAACTCGAGCACTTTGAAAGCCATCTAGTCCCATATTAAGAATGCACGGAGCTATACTTCCACGTCCCTTTATCTGTTTAAGGAACCCCGCTGAAGTAAACCCTTGAATAACTTTTTTCCTTTGCCTTCCCGGACGCATGGCAAAAGTACGAACGGTGTGGTAATAAACAGTAGGTACTTTCATTGAGTCTTGCAGAATAAACAGAGCGGGAAATGAATGCAGAATTGTTTTAATGGCGTTCGGCTGGAAGCGGAGGGGTAGACTGTGATTGAGCACTGAATGGAATTCCTTTTTATTGGTCGTTCGCTATGGCAGAGTGAGCGCAACTTTCATTAGTCAGATTTCGCCATCCATGTACAGTCCAGGCCATAAGCATATCGCAGATATGCAGCAGAGACAAGAGTGGTTGCTCGAAAATAGAATTTTTTTCGAATTTATAAAGAAACGGGCCATTTTTTGTCGGATTTTTGGCCTGCACGTGACAGACCGTCATCATATTAACGTGTGTAACTTGCCTGTGGTGACTGAGAGGTCGTACAAGGGTGTATATTGCACAGGATGTATGTTTTCGTCCCTACCTACCACAACGCGGTGTCACATTCCAGTATACTGTGCTGTATCCGTATATACTCGTACACTATAAGCCAGTCTGGTACTGTTTCTCAAATCCGATTTGTCGCGTGGCTTAGCCGACGTGCTGGTGACCGTTGTGATTTGTATTTCTACTGTACTGACAGAACTCTTTCATGTTTTTCCTTAGTCGTTCGAAGTGGATTACTGGACACTACCTTGAAACATAACGCAGGACATTGCAACTCTAGCATAAATTTGCAAAGAAATATACGACATGTCATAATTTTATATTTATACATTTTAGCATTATTCAGGTGATCAAATCAAGAAGAATGAGATGGAAGATGTGGTACGTAACGGGGACTGGAGTTATGCATACGGGGTTTTGGTGGGGAGACCTGAGGGAAAGAGATCATTTGGAAGACATAAGCGTTGATGGGAGGATACCATTAATATGGGTCTTCAAGAAGTGGGGTGGGAAGGCATGGATTGGATTGCTCCGGCGCAGGATAGGGACAGGTCTCCTGCGCTTGTGAATGCGGTAATGAACCATCGGGTTCCATAAAGTGCGGGAAATTTCTTAACTAGCTGAGGACCTGTTAGCTTCTCAGGGAGGACTCTGCTCCATAGAGTTATTACATTTTAGCATTGTTTTTATTCCTTGGCACTGTAAATTTATTTATGCACTTTCCGTGACTGCATTTGTGTTAAACTGTATTCCTTTGCAAGTAAGTTGTCCCTTAAGATGGCAAAACCGTGATTTCAGAGCGTCCCTTAGAGCTTTAATGTATTTCGAAGAGTCCCACAGTGGATTTTGTAGACGAACTGTGTGAACAAGTAACATGTTGATAAACATGTTAAGAAAGAAACATAACAAGACAATGTGCATGTAACGTAACATTGAGGCGACCGCTGCTGCCGTGGAAAAGCAATAAGTGTTACACATACTGAGTGTGTGTGTGTAGCCTTAGTTATCCGGCATACACAGCGCAGCCATATTATATTGTCATCTGTGGCCTGTCTGGCTGTACCGTATTTTTCCGCATTATCTCATAAACGGCACGATTTTCTGAAAAAAAGTTATTGAACATAAAATGTGTTTTATTTTCTCTACAACTTTTGTCTGAAACATTTCTAATTCTAAGAAGAATTCGGAGAGATATTATCATAAATGTACATAGGTCTTCATGTAAAGTACCCGTTTGTCAGATTTGAATGAAACTTGAATTTTCTCAACAGATTTTCGGAAAATACTCAGATCTCAAATTTCGTCGACATACTTGTAGTTGGAGCAGAGTTGTTCCATACGGACGGGCGTGACAGAGTTAATTAGTCGCTTATCGCAACTTTTCGAGCGCGCCTGAAAACGTAGAAACGTTGTTACCTCAACGCATATACTCGGTATTTCTAAGTGGTGCGTGTGCAGTGGGGAAATGGGAGTCTTTCAGGGTGTGCGAAGAACAGTTTTTAAAGGCAGTAACAGTGGCCACGTTGTCCCACCAGTCAGCCAGCCAGTATTTCTACAAGCGTCTGCGTGAAATACATATGAGAATCGTGCGGACCGCAAGTAGCGTGTGAAGTTCCCAAGGTAACGGGTTGTGTGTAGGTGGTTCCACGTCTTGCCTACAGATGGCAATACTCCGCGGTCTCGACACGGCTGCGTAGGCTACTGGACGCTAAGGCATGACTTCTTAATATTTTGAAATAGGCCTTATACAGGATGTACCTAATATGCTTGGACAAACTTCGGGAATCAGTTCCGCACATGAAAACCAGGGAAGAAGTTCAATCAATGCATGTCCGTAAACACTTAATTTTCGAGGTACAGCCACCAACGTTCGCCTGACTTCAGTCCATTAGATTTTTACGGTGAGTTCACTTAAAAATCACAGTTTATTCAGCTGAAATGGAAACTGAAGAGACGTCACCAACGCATTTTTATGCCTGTCAGACCATTCGGAACCGCTCCGGGACCTTTGAAAGGGTGCGATACCCCATGATCAGACGTGTCCATGCCTACATTGATTCAGATGGAGGACATTCTGGGCATTTATTGTGAATTGTGACTTGATAAGAAGTAAGAACTCAACAGTTATCAAATTGGTAACGTATGAAGTAAAACATTGCTTACTGAAGCTATTGTTGAATCTTTCAGTGGAACTGAAAACCCACCCATTTCCGGACGAAAGTTTATATGAACTTTTTTCTGTTTTAATGTGAAGAAGTCATTCTTAAGTTTTCCCAAGCATTTTAGATAGACCCTGTATATAACTGTTATATGCAAAAAGGAGTACTGCTCGTAGCTTTTTTTTTTTCACTGACGACATGTATTTACATCTTAGTGTAAATAGCTGGCAGTTCTCTCACGCTCTGGAACGCCCCATATTCTCGTACCGTTGCCGGGATAGGGGCAGAAAGGTGATGATATCATAGACAAATAAAAGGGACATGGCACATGAGATGATGATGTTGTTGTTGTTGTTGTTGTTGTTGTTGTTGTTGTTGAACTGAAATATTAGCCGGCATTTTATAGTCACTAATACCGAAGCCGTACGGCTTGTATTTTCCTAACTTCCTTCATTCCAGAGCAAATAGCTTGCTCCCATTGGGAAAGTTAGGCAGCGTTTTACCAGGCTTTTCTTTGGAAGTCTTTTCTTTGTGTCATAATATCCCGAAGTAGTAAACGTCCAACGCGTGAGTGCTTGACAGTCGAAGATGATACGAGAGGCTGTTTCCTTCTTCTCATTACATAGTCTATATGTTGGGTCATTTTTAAAGATGCCCATAGCGACACAGGAGGGAAGGAGATAGGGGTTAGAGAGGGATAAATGGACGGAAGATCGTTGATGAACATTTTTAACGTAAAGGAGAGGAAGGAAGAAAGGCAGGGTGAGATTAATGACTAGATCGGGTGCATAAAAGAGATAGGAAACAACGGGGGAATTGGTTTTGCGTACGACGAAGATAAAGGAAAAGAAGAAATAGACTGAAAGAGGAAGACACGAAAGAAGTAATGTTTCACTTCACATCGTCTTTATAGGGTCGTTTTCTAGTCGTATTTGTAATACAAAGCTGGATGTAATGGGGACTGGTGTAGGTTAATAAAGTGCTAGGCTTCAGCGCCAGTGCCCCATAAACATGCGCGACGTAGTGCTTAATGAACCGTAATGACAGCTTGGCATAAAATACGGTAGACCAACGAACCCAACAGGTTAGCACATCGGTAAGGTGTGGCGTGTTTTCAGGACGTACTTTTTGCGTATCTCTTCCGCTGCAGTGGCTTCCGTCAAAGGAAATCCGGACTTTAAGCTTACGAAAGCTGAGTTCTTGAAAAGCAAATGATCGCTGACTTTGTAAATTGCCCATCTGTTGAGGAACAAGACGGTTGATTGGCGTGTTCATAAAGATTCTGGCACTGATCTCAGTCCTGAAATCACGTTCATTTCAAATTCTTCACATTCTTGCTACATGCCCTGCCACTCTCCTTGATTTTATAACCCTTTTACTACTATTTGGATGAAGAATACAAATTTTATCTCTTCACTATGCAATGTTCCCCAGTGCCCTGTGATTTCACCCCGTTTGGTTCCAGATATTCCCCTCAGTACCCTCTGAACCATCCTGAGTTGTGTTTTTTCTTTAACGTGAATTCACAGAAGTAGGGTTTTTTAATGGAGTGAGATGATGTGGAATGGGTTAGTGTGACTCACGACTGGGACAGGTGGCGGGTTCTTCTGAACACTGTCATGAACCCTTGGATGCCAGAGAAGGTAGCGAATGACTTGATCGGGTCAACGCATTCTACCCTTCTTCAGTAAAGACTCTGCTGTGTGGAATTTATCGGTATTACACTCGGGCTTGGACGTGAGTGGCGGTAGACATGAGTGTTACAGTACGTAGGTAAGGAACGAGCAGTTTGACCGTAAGGGAGACCACCGGCTATGTCGAAGTTGGAAGGGCTGTACAGTTGGAGTTAGAAAAGGAATATAAAGTCGGCGTAAGTCGAAATTATGCTGGACAATTTGGATTTGGCCGAAATTCCGCTTTGATGTTTGAGTTAATTTTGCAATGCAAAAATGTTATCACAAATAAATTGAGTTTTGGAATGTGAGTTCCTGGTTTTGGAATGTGAGATTCGAATTCCCCACTGCACTTAGCATCAAGATCAGGACGTTCTAACGCAGTCCCCCCCCCCCCCACCACCGTTCGGTGCTCGCGGCAGGCCTGGGATATTCGTCCCCTCTTCGCGGCACACTAGACTTACAGTGTAGTACTAAAATGTATAGTAAAATTACAGGTGTATTGACAGTGCCATTTATTTCAACATAAAATTGTCGTAAAGCAGAAAGATATTGAAGTTTTGGTACACACATGAATTCAAAAAGCATTATGGAAAGTGTTCAGGTGCGTGTATGTGTGTGCGCGTGTGTGTGTGCATGCGCGCGCGTGTGTGTGGGTTTTTTGGTGGCAGTTGGTCATGTTGCAATGAAGGTGCATGGAGGAGGTGAGTTTTAATTTCAGCGGAGATTTCTGTTCACCAAAATGTTCAGACCGGCTCTGGGGCCAACTTAGCCTCCTATTGAATGGATAATGGGGGAGAGGGGGTGGTAGTGAGGCCGTTTACTCACCTCCATATAGTACCAAGTTTAAGAATAAATGGAGGTATACCTCCATATATCTATGATGTCCGTGGGGTGTGTAGGGACAAGTTTACGTTGCAGTGCATGAATGTGGAGGTCAGATTGTCTCCGGCAGCTCCTCCCCCTACCCCCCTCCCGCCCGCGAGGGAAGGGAAGAGCTGATGGGCCGCAGGCAGAATCGGTCCAGGCTGCGGGGCGGAATGAAAAACACCTGCCGCTGGCGGTAATGGAACCCCCAATCCTTTGGTCGTTGTCCAACCCATAGGCGTATTGCCACTATACTGACTTGGCTACACCGGTTGAATTTGGTTAGGGACTTGGGAATTCAAGCGGCTGGAAACACCGGTATCATAATTGTAGCTAACATTGTTATGGAGCTCCGTAGCGACATATAAGTTCCGCATTCACTGCAGCCTGAACTGTCAGTGTCATTGCACCCTGCTGAAGTTAAATCACGGGACGCACGGGGGGTGGGGGGGGTGGGTTCCGGGCTGCAACCCTCCCCCCAGAATCGAAGTTTAAAAACACAGATTTTCTCGACACGATGTCAAACGTTTTACGTGATTTTTCCTTTAGCCGAAACCAGTCACTGAAATCGGCTGATGGATAGTCCATTAGAAATGTGAAAAATAATATAAAAAATTTAGAAAGTTTCGGATGACCTGGAGGAACCAAAAAGATAAGACATTGTGATTTCAATTTGTTGAGTGATTCGTGGAACATGTAGTTATATTCGTATGCATATAAATGCAGTTGCAGACAGTGTTATGTTGTACTTGCAGCATGATTTTTATAACATACTTTTTAAAATCAAACATAAATTATATACAGCCTCAAAGTCGGCCCCACCCTTTCCGTCAGTGAAGAAATAATTAAATTACTTCCTTGTTTTGATGCATGTGCCTCAGTCGGCCTTCCGTTATTGTTTGTAGGGTCGGTAAATACGTCGTACTATTCCTTAAAGAATGTCTGAGACTTGGGTTGCTGATATAAACACACGACTCCCCATATGTGTAGAAGGATAAAATTAGCACTGTCCTATTAATAGTTCGTAGCGGCTTTATTGGGGTAAGGTATACCAACATGCGTTGCGTGGAGGTGCTTAACCTCATGTTCCTTCGCACCCATTGGTAACTATATGTACCATTGTTCTAACATTAAACAAATTCTAGATTTTCCCACATAGTGCCTGTGTTTTTTTTTTCTTGGCATACGGCGCAGTTTTCGTAAGCAGTGTTGTTATTTTGTCTCTGAAATGGAGACTGTGCGTAATACTAAAGAGTCTGTCGGCGGTACCTGTAAAAATGTCTTCCCCTGTCTCTCCTGTGGATGGGAGCAGCACTTCCTCCGAAACATCCTGAAATTTATACTACACTACATGGCGTCACATTCCAGGGTGTTTACTGTGCAGTAGGAAGTGGAGTTTTAGGCACGTTCCAAGAAGTGCGAAAAGCGTCTATTACCTTCGTCCTGTCTGCGCGTCCTCCGCATGGAACAGCGCGGCTCCCAGTGGATGGTTTTACATTAAATTTGATATTTGAGTGTTTTTGGAAAATCTGTTGGGAATATTCAGGTTTCGTTAAAATCTGACAATGATGGGTACTTTACATGAAGACCTGTGTACATTTATAATAATATCTCGCTGAATTCTTCTTAGAATCAGAAATGTTTCAGCCAAAAGTTGTAGAGAAAATTAAAACACTTTTTATGTTCAATAACATTTTTCCAGAAAGTCGTGCCGTTTATGGGATAATGTGGAAAAATATGGTAGAGCCGGACAGGCCACAGATGACAATATAATACGGCGCATGCGCTTTGCATGCTGGATAACTAAGGCTACAGACACACACTCAGAATATGTAATACTTATTGCTTTTGCGCGGCATTGATGGTTACGCGAACGCGTCTTTATGTTACGTTTATACGTACATTGCCCGTCTTGTTACGTACTATTAACGCCAACGCCCCTAAACGTGACGCTGAAGGTGAAGGCTATAATATTGTCTCTTACGAACTGACAGAAAGATGTTACAAGGCAGTGACATATACAAGCAATTCATTCTTCCCCTCGCATGTGCTGTTTGGAACTTATCCCTTCAAAACAACCCCTGGCGGTTTGGGCGCACCCTGTGGACAAAGTTGTCATGTGACGTGATGTTATGTGTGGGGCATAGTTTCGGTTGCATGAGCACGTTGGTGTTCGGACCGTTGGCAGTATGTAGCAGCGTGTTCTGTTGCCCCACTAAAGCGGTCGCCTTCCCCTTCGAATGCAATTTATAACTCTAATACGCGTCAAAACTTCTTATGACTCATTTCCATGTGTCCGTTTCCTTTACCCTTTTAGCTCATGCAGTCCGTACATTAACATCCTAGCTTCTTACCCGTTCAAGTCTGACGGTTATCTACATAACAATAATAATAAAATCCATTTTCTGCGTCTCTTGAAGACGTCGTTGCCAGTACAAAAATCAGCCGAGCCAGTGTAGGGAAATAATCGCTGTGGATCGTACCTGTTATGTATATAAGGCCACCACTCCTTGTAAGGTGCCTACCTGGTTGACGCGCTGCTGGCGTGCGGTGGAGGGGCATGTTGTAGCAGAGAGACTAGACTAACGTCTTAATTTAAGCCCCTAGCATAAGTTGGGAAGGAAACATGACAGCGAGAGACTAGCCTAACGTCTAACCTAAGCATCTCTTGTAAGTTTCGAGGGAAACATGCATACCTCAGAGAGTCTAGCCTGATGTCTGACCTAAGCCCCCCCTCATTGTGGGGTTATTAGAGGAAAGGTCCGTCCTTGTTTATTGCGATGACTGTGCAGAACATACTTATACATGGTGTAGAAGAACGAGAACTTTGGAATGTTTGAAGCAATCGGTGCGTGTACTTACCACTGTGCTTCAAGCAACTGTTATCAGTGTATTTTCTGCTCTGACACTCTTTTATGGGAATACCAACACTTTCATAATATAGAAATAAATAAGCTTAAATGAACCATTGTTATTATTAAAAATTGTCATACATGCAATTTAGAGATGAATTATGACTGTACAAGGAGCGATTGGACTGGTACAATTCACATGCGTTGTGGTTGGCCACATTTCTCCCGACTCAGTATGTGGCGACACAGAGTTTGAGAAGCGCGTCTGTAAAGGGCTGTGCTGATGGGAATGAAGTTCGCAAGTAAATTGAAACTGAGAATTGGGTATTGCAGCCGATACGAAATTCTGAGTCGATTTGCAGACGTTTGTATGGATGTTGCATCTTGTAATCAGTTCCGATTTGAAGCCCTATAAACTGTTTGTGTAGTAAATCAGACATTGCACATTGCCTTTATTTTTTTTATTATTATTACTTACTGCAGTTGGGTTTTCACCCGGTGGCAGTAGTCTTACACTAGTACAGACAAATACAATAACACATACATAAACGGAACAGCACAAATTACAGTACACGTATTGGCAGTTCACCCACACAATACAATGTGCCTACACTAATACAAATGTACGTACATAACTACAATATACCCACTCAGTTACAGTATACCCACACAAATACAGTACCGATACAACTCTAATATACCTTACACAAGTACAGTATACCTACACATACACCCACACATCACAAAATACTTACACAAATAAGATATACCCATAAAAATACAATATAGCTACACATGTGCAATATACCCATACAACTGCAATGTTCGTACACAACGCAATATTCCCACACAAATACAATATAGGTACACAATATAATATACCCTCACAATTACGATATCCCTACACAAATATAATATACCCACACACACACACACACACACACACACACACACACACACACACACACACACACACACACACGTTTCAGAACACCTTCACATCACTTGAGTTATTTACACACAACACTTCACTTCACGTCACTTCACTTATAATGATAATGATTATAACTATTAACTGCAACTGAATTTACACCCGGCGGTAGTGTTAACATACAGTGTACAGTCAAAAGAGAAGCAACACGTGCATAACAAGGAGAACACAGTACACTACAATAACAGTGAGCAGTACAATAACACAGAAGAAAACAGTAACCCGGAATAGGACCATGACATAGAACAATAATCAACACAGAACACACAACAGAGGAAACAGAAGGTACCAATCCAGATCAGGTAAAAATAAACCGTGTCAACCATTTGTATTAGAAATTGGCGGACTTTCCATATCGGTTACAGTCTCAATTTGCGTTCCTGTTTTACGACTTTTGAATGTGTTTGTATATCAGTAGATTTCGGTCTTTCACTTTGCGTGCTACATTGTTTTTATTTCTGTCACACATTTCACAGTTAATTATGCGTTTCTGTCCTATGAATAACCACCCGGAAACATCTCTAATTTTCACTGATGGCCCGATATATCGGATCGATATGTCGATGTTAGTTGATATCCCTCATGTGAATAAGACTGAAGAAAGACTGGCGTTCTGCTAAGTGGTACAGCTGAGCACTGACGCTTGTATGTATTGTTGGGGAGGCACGTGGGTCCTTTCTTGGCAGACTACGTTTTTTTTTTTTCTCCCCTAACTTCTGAAAGCCGAGTGATCGGTATATGTACTGCGATGTGTAACACCGACATTTCTGCATTTTGTCCACATCGTGTGCTTGTGTGTTTCATGTGATTGTTATAATAAGCAGTGACTGTTATCCCACTGACTTATGCACTTTAGCAGAGTCAGTCCCTGTCACACACCCACGTTGGAGTTCAACAGAACGCCAGCAGATGGCAGGAATAGACACTACACAGAATTCATTCTCGCGAATGGGTGGATGATACACTGTATAATGGACACCACTAATTGAGGTTTCCACGTTTACTACGTACAGGGTCGCCGGGCACTAATACTACAGTAGAATACATACACATACACATCCGGATTTTCACGCTAACTACGGGCACCACTACGAAATTATAATACAGACACGTACATTCTTCAAGTTTCCACGGTAACGGCATAAATTAGTGTGTCCTGTCTGCCCGGGTGGGGAGCGGGGTTTCCACAGTAACTACGTACATGAAGTGTTCCTAGCTTGCCCGGGTCGCTGGGCACCAGCAGACCAGTACAGCATTAACTTCCTGTCTTTCTGACGGATGAACGTTCTCTGTGCGGTACGAACTGTGTGTACTGTAGACTTCAGTCTTCGAAGGGTTAAGGCCCAATACCGTGGTAATAGTCGTGATGGCGCAAGCATAGGTACTATGAAGTACATGTGAAATGTTTGATTCATGTCAGTTGACAGCCCTTCGTTAAGGCACACTTACTACGATTACGCAGTGTTCCAGTACCATGTAGAGGTCAGATTGTATTTTTAAGGCGCGTTCGGATAGCCGCGAAAAGAGCCGTTATCTTCGACAAGTTCGTCTGTCCCTCCCTCCGCTTGTATCGGCGCGGCCCGCCCTGGACGGATTGACGTGCAATTTGATATTTGGGGACTTAATCAAAAGCTGTCGAGAAATTCCAAATTTGGTTAAAATCGGGTACCTTACATAAAGAGCTAAGTACGTTTTATTGTTGCCGGCGACATTAAATCGCCATATAAGCGCCCTCTTGGAGTGAAATGGTGTGTATCGCTGTTTTGAAGCCCATTTGTCACAGTGTATTTTGTAGATGGCACTGATTTCGAAGTGAAAAAAAAAATTGGCATCTCCTGTAATGCACTGTGCAGAATGTGTGCACACAGTTCTGTAGCATTTTGAGGATGGTATATCACATTTGGAATCGTTCGCCCTTTGGACTTGTCCATCATCCCGTGTCTAAAATTAAAGTTAAAACAACGTTCCCCCCCGCAGACAAAACAGTGACAGGAAGCACCTGCTCAGGTTGGCCCCATAGGAAGAGCTCTGCGTCAAGCCTAGGAGCGAGGCTGTCCTCGGAACGTTTTAAACACGGGACCATGGACAAAGTCTAAAGAGGGTATTACTGTAGATACTGTGCTGCTGGGTTTGTTAAACAATGTGTGAATTGAAGTGTTTAATTTCAGCTATACAGGAATTCTTTGTGTAACTGGTTTTGGGTTCTAAAAAATTGTTTGGGCCTTCCAGCTGGGCAGGTACAAGTTGCGGTAGCAGAGCCACAGTGTCGGCTGTTGCGCCGACACACGCAGACACTGGGGACACGATACACCGAGCTCCCTGTGCTGTTAACAGACACGCTGTTTGGAGAACTCGAAGTGGATTGCGCCAGCGTAGTTTGTGTAATTAAAAACGTTTAAAGTCGCAACCGGAAGGTTTTGCTCGGTTTTCTTTCATCATCCCAGATTCTGAGAGTTTGTCTTAAAATTGTTGTGAGTATAAAAATCCCTACAGCTGAGTAAACACCAGCAGAGTCGAGTCGAGTCCCACGAGTCTTGCCGAGTCAAGTCTTGATGCTGCATGTTTCACTTTCGTCAGTCGGGCTCCAGTGACTGGGCATGACGGCGGCTGTTTTGTATCAAGAAATGAATTCGGGAAAGTTGATTTTTTTAGTTCAGGACCACCAGGCAATCTACGATGTCTCTCATCGAGAACACAGAAACAGAACCTGCATAGCCAGCGTTTGGTGAGAACTGCACAAGAGATGGGCTAAATATTCCGAATGCCAGTCATTGGCTGCACCCACATGTTTCGTCTGTTGCGACGCAGATTCCTTTCCCACATAATTGTATGCAAAAGAAGAAGGTTAAAATTGTTAATCGCTGTAGATTTCTTTACTTTTGTAGTGTTCAAAGAGTGTTAAAATCCTATTTGGTTCGCGTGGACTTGATTGGCCTCGACTCGGTCAATGTGCACCTCACCAGACTGTAGTCTCACTGGACTCGACTGGACTCTGTTGGTAGGTACGAATCACATCGTCTGACGTCATGCAGGTGTCGCAGCAACCGTCAGAAAGGTGTATTCGGTTCGTCCGTCTGTTCTCTTCTGCCCCTTGTATGTCTTGTATATCGTGTGATGCACTGCAGTGGGCGTGTACAAAGAAGAGGGCCTAAGACGTCAGTCATTGTGATCAGCTGCGTTGTGACAGTGTGGGTCCGGTTCGGTGCCCCAACCGGCAACGTTCCAAACTCTTTACTGTGAACGCACACGTTTCGAATCTCGGCTGCGACGTTGATTATTCTGAGAAATTATGTGTGCCTGATTCTCTACAGGCGTAATATACACCTTGAAGTGGGGTGGAAGGTGAATATTTCTGAAGACATTCTGCCTGCTTCTTCAAAGTTGGAGCCGTATATTGAGAACTGCAGACGTTAACCATGGATACTCTTATTTCCGCGTCAAATTAGTGTCGTACCACGAAACTGGGGATACGGCGAAATTATGTTAGGCAGGTGCGCCCCTAAAGGGGGGGGGGGGGGCTGCTGGGCTGCACCCTCCACAAGTCGAAATTAAAAAAACAAACATTTTATAGACATGATATCAGACGTTTTACGTGACTCAACCTTCAGCGGAAATCAGCCTTTGAAATTGGTTAAGAAGTAGTACATTATAATTAATTTAGGTATCATTTGATCAGTATGATCGTTCCAGTTTAGGTGGTTATCAAGATGTGAGCCAAAAAATTTTGAATTTACTGTTTCTTCTATATCCTTACCTTTATAATCAATAGTCAATGCAGAATGTGGTGAATTACTCAGTATAAATTTCATTATATTTGTCTTCTCTGGATTTAGGACTAACGTGTTTGCCTCAAACAATTCAATCATACGGGAGAGAACTGAGTTTGATATCGTACAGAAATCTTCAACAGCGTCATATAACTAACTAACTAACTAACTAACTCCGTGGAGCAGAGGCCTTCTTGAGAAGCTAACAGTTTCTCAGCTAGTCAAGAAATTCCCCGCATTTTATGGAACTCGAAGGTTCATTACCGCATTCACAAGAGCCCGCCACCTGTCCCTATCCCGAGCCAGCTCAATCCAGTTCATGTCCTCCCATCCCACTTCCCGAATATCCATCTTAATATTATCCTCCCATCTACGCCTGGGTCTCCCAAGTGGTCGCCTTCCCTCGGGTCTCCCCACCAAAATCCGGTATGCACCTTTCTCCTCCCCCATACGTGCCACATGCCCCGCCCATCTCAGTCTTCTCGATTTGATTACCCGAATAATATTTGGTGATGAGTACAGGTCATTAAGTTCCTCGTTACGCAGTCTTCTCCAATCCCCTGTCGCCTCGTCCCTCTTAGGCCCAAATATCCTCCTCAGCACCCTATTCTCGAACACCCTCAGTCCTTGTTCCTCCCTCAGTGTGAGAGACCAAGTTTCGCATCCATACAGAACAACAGGTAAAATTATAGTTCTGTATACCCTAATCTTTGTGTTTTTGGATAGCAACCTGGAAGACAAAGGATTCTGCACCGAATGATAGCAAGCATTCCCCGACTTCAGTCTGCTCTTAATTTCTTCATGAATGGAGTTTCGATTCGTTAGGGTTGCGCCCAAATATTTGAATTCTTCCACCCTTTTAAAGGATTTATTATCTATATTTATGTTGTGATTGTGTCGTGCATTCTGATTTCGAGACATGACCATGTACTTAGTTTTCTCAGCATTTACTTCTAGACCAATCTCCTTACTAGCAATAATTAAATCTTCTGCATTTTTCTTTATGCTATGTACGCTTCCGCCCAATATATTAACATCATCAGCATAAACCAGAAGCTGATGTGTACCATTCAATTTCAAGCCCTCCTGGTTTGCCTGAACCCTCCTAATGGCATATTCTAAAGCAAAGTTGAAAAGCAATGGCGACAGAGCATCTCCTTGTTTCAAGCCATTCTTAATAGGGAACGTGTCAGACAGATGTTTGCCTACCCGAACTCTGCTATACGTTTCACTTAGGCACATTTTTATTAACCTTGCTATTTTCATGGGGATACCGAACTCAATGAGAATATTATACAAGACCTCCCTCCTAACTGAATCATAGGCTTTCTTGAAGTCTATAAATAGCTGATGCACTGCCTCATTGTATTCCCATTTTTTCTCAAGTATTTGACGAATGCTGAATATATGATCAGTAGTTGACCTGTTACGTCGAAATCCACACTGATGATCCCCAATAATTTCCTCTGCATATGGAGTTAACCTTGACAAAAGGATGTTGGATAGAATTTTGTATGTAGTCGACAAAAGTGATATGCCTCGATAGTTACTGCAATCTGTCTTATCACCCTTCTTATAAATAGGCACAATGCGTCATATAACATAATTTATAAAATCTAACAAATTATATGTGGCATCAGGGTCAGCCCCCACCCAAAAAAAATATCTGGGTGTGCGCCAGATGTTAGGCTTGCATATTGTGGTTTGTTGTTAGTTATTTCGTGTACAGACAGTGGGATACCGCCACGTACAATTACAGCTGAGTGTTAAAAGACACGTGAAGGCTGAGGAGTTTCATTTGGCAAATGGATGTGTCGCTGTCAGACGACTATCGTTTGTGGAATCAGAACGTGGGCGCGCTGCCGGCGGTGTGGTCGCGTTTTGTGGCGGGTGGTCAGTGTGTGAGCTGCTGTTCTTGAGTGGAGGATGTGGCGCATCGGTACTGTGTGCTGAGAGTTCTGCCGCCTGGTCACCCGAACGTGGTTTGTCTAGCGACGCTGATAGTGTGCGAATGGTAGGAGGATTACTGAATGGGTTGTAAAGGATGGGGAAAGAAGCGGCCGTGGCCTGTTTAAGGTAATATCACTGCATTTATGTGGAGGGAGTGACATTCCTTATGGAAACTCCCGGTCACCAGTTTCGGCCACATGATTTGAACGCGGAAACAAACGAAACAAGGCTGCAAATTATTCATTCATGACACCAGCAGTGCACATTTGACACACAAAAATGTAACCTTACATGGCTCGTACATGTTTCGGCGTCATTTACGCCATCTTCAGGGAGCTTTACAACAAAATTTAAAACTTACTAAAGTATAATAGGTTACAAAACTAAACTCGAATTCGGTTATAACGTCAGGAAAGGGACTGAATAATTTTGTCGTTATAAACGAGTGTCGGTATATCCGACGAGTATAATGTTATGGTTAACAGTGAGGAATTAATTGTTACCACAGGATGTCTGACGCTGTAGTCGAGGTGTCATATAAACCGATGTCGTTATAACCGGGTTCTAGTGTGATTCGTATTATATTACAGTATTATATTTTAGTAAGTTCTAAGTTTCGGTGTAAAGCTGCCTGAAGGTGGCGTAAATGACGCCGAAACATCTAGGAGCAATACGTGATTGTATTTTTATGTGTGAAGTGTGCGTTTGGTGGTGTCGTGAATGAATGAATGATAGAGCCAAGATGCTCGGAACGAACGGCGTCACAATAAGGCTGCAGACTTCTCGATCCTGACATGTCATTCATACAGTTAAGAAAGTCATGACCCGCTAACCTGGAACGTGATTAAAAACTTTTTTGATATAGCTTTTTAAAGAAGAGTGGTAGGAATATGTGCCCCTCAATTTACCATTAAAAGTATATGAATTTTGTCCGAAAAATGCATGTGCGTGTTTCGTGTGAGTCTCAGTAAATGGCCGTTACTTTCCTTTACAGAACTGACCAGTTTTAATAAATACGTAGTATGTTGCGTGTCATACACGAGCCGAATTCTTAACTATAATGTCGATGTAATTCAGGTTTCATAAACCTTCCTGGATAAGTTTAAATATCTCGGTGATCCACTTGGATGCAAGTGTCGCTTTGCCTTGCTAGTTTGTTTTGGTGTAAGTGTGTGCACGCTGAATGCTTTTCTTATGGCGGATTGCTTCAGCGAAGTGCAAAACTGAACGTATTTCAGCTGCAGTGGGGCGGAAACATGGACTGATTTCTTTAGACTGTAACACCTGCGAACGCAACGATGACGTCATGGCCAAGTTGTCGAGAGCATGACACGTGTGCAATTTTTGGATCGTGCAGGCACGGACGAAACTTCAGTGTTTTTCCTGCTACAGACTTTTATGAATGGCGTCTCAGCCACTGGTTCCAGAATACAAAGATGTCTATAAATAACTTACGTAAGACGGAGTTTTTATAAACCATTTTCTCTGACTACGGCTCCGTTTCAAGAACAAGAAGTGCTGTGCGTATAACTGAATGTGATTGTTAAAGTCTGTGTCATTGGCATGGAGTTTGGTTGTCTGAACAACGAGAACATGGCGTCTACTTCCCCTACCTCGACAGCGCCATCTAGTAATCCGATTAAAAACGTATTCAATGGCGTCCAGTTTCAGGCTTCAAGGTACGAATACAGTTGTAGGATAAGGTGTTAAACGTTACAAGTATTTGGTTCCAACCACTGCGCAAAGTAATTTGTACACTGCTACATGTTTCGGTTACGTATTGTAGCCATCATCAGGGAGTGAATATTACAAAGACGTAAGCAGCGTATTGTACGTCGGTAAATGGTAAATACGCACACAATAGCTCCCTGATTATGGTTGCAGTACGTAGCCGAAACACGTAGGAGCGTCAGAATTGCTTTGTGCAGTGGCTGGAAATAAAAACTTGTATGTGTAAGGCAGCTGCACGGAGTATGTGTAACATTAAGGTGTTAACATGTTTGGTAGTTCTTCCTCTCTACTCTTCATCCTTTTAAGCCTTCAAAGCACTGTGGTAACTATATGTACCATCTGCGGTAACGTTAATATACTGTGCATTTTGCACACGTGGCCTATTTATGTATGGAAGATTCCATAAACGGCGATTGTTTCCCTGAAGCAGACGTATTGATCGTTCTTCCCAAAAGAGCCTTTAGTGTGGTGTTGATAAGGTAGGAACTTCATTTTCAAGTAGTATTCGTACAGGTTGGTCTCTTCAAAGGGTTGAAAGTTGCGTCGTCTGGTATGCTCATTCGAGAATCTGGAACCAGAACGCCTTCACACAGTCGATTTGCAGTGTAGCTGGTTAACACTATAAAGGACAGTGGTTACGATATATGTATATACGCGGGCGCACCCAGGAGGGGGGCTGCCGGGCTGCAGCCCCCAAAACCGAAATTTAAAAAACACAGCTTTTGTAGATATTATGGTACCAAGTTCTGCATGATTTCCTTTTCAGCCAAAGTCGGTCACTGAAATAGACTGATGACTAGTACATTAGAGTTTTGAGAAATAAATTAATAAAATTAAAAAGCCAGAAGATAGGGCACTGTGATTGAGCCATAGAACGTGTAGTTATATTTGTATGTATATAAATGCAGTGGCAAGCAATGTTATGTTGTACTTACAAGATGGTTTTTATAACGTAGCTTTTAAAATCATGTATAGCCTCAGGGTCACCTCCCGCAGAAAAAATTCTGATATAAATGTGTATGCATAACGCGAAGGAAGCGGTGCGTTGTGCCCACGCAGTGTACTTGAGTTTCGTGTGATTATAACAACAAATGACTACTTGGTTTTTATAATAGAGACATGCTGTTTTCTATGAGGCGGGCACGTCCTACTTTTGAATACGTGTAGTCTCAGTTGTAGTAGTTTATTGAAGTTCTGGCTGGATGTTGATGTATCTGCGAATGTTGTACTAGCATTTTGGTGTTAAAAAGTACGAATCTGGCAGCGGAGCGTCATTCTCAGGGTACTTTCCTTCCATAGAACCGGAAATTTAGCCTTAACAAGATCACGGTGCTGTTTTTTGTCCGCCTGTACCTTCGCTCCATTGCAGTTTTGAACCTGTTGACCGATTTTCGCAGAACTTGATATGAACGTTATGCCGTTAGAGAACGTACAAGCGCTGTAAAAACATGGCTGACGCACAAGCTTGTCACGCTCGAGCGACAGTAGCGCCATGTAAAGCAATGAGGTGATATATGGTAATTGGTCTCGGAAAGTACGCAGCTTAGAAAGAGGATTCGTGTGCAACAGTCGCATGCTTTTGTTGTTACGTTAACTGGATAGTGCGGTTCTGTGGTTAGCCGTTTTAAGCTTGGGGTTTAGACCCCCCGCCGCCCGGAAGTAACGTCGCCCGCTGTTCGTTGAACGGAACCATGCCTTGCCTGCTTGTTCTTTTGATAACTAGCCTGCTGGTGCCCGGCGACCCGGGCAGGCTAGGCACGCTCATTTACATAGTTACCATGGAAACCTCAATTAGTGGTGTCCGTTTTATATCTTATGCGCATCTGTGAGACTGAATTGTGTGTATTGGCGTCTCCTGCCATCTGATGACGGTCCGTGGAACTTACCTTGTATCTGGTGGTGGTCTGTGGAACTTCAACGTGGGAGTGTGACATATAGGTTGGACGGGCTGACGCTGCTGAAGTATAGCATGGATGGACATGGGTATGGGTCATTGGTGGAGTGATACAGGGTAAAACTGAACTTCTGGGAGAATTGTCCCATTTCCATCTTGTCAACCACGAATCTCAACAAGGACTGAGCCAAGAGTGATTATGGACTATGTAAAGTCCAGTACCTAACGCGCAGAAAAGTGCGTATTTGTGAGATTTGAGCCTCCCAAGGCGGTGCATGGGAAGGATACTGTCTTCGTGGAAGTAACGCCGTTTAGTCTGGCGCTAATTTACGGGAGTCGGTGACTTTGCTGCCGCCATTTTGAGGGAGGCGTTTCGGTGTGACTAGTTTGTTCAAGCAGCAGGTTTGAATTAAACATGAGTTTCTGCCCAGACTTCACGGTGCCACATATAATAGTCGTGTATTTCTGTCTGTAATTTAGAGGGCATACATTTTCCTGCGATTCCAAGTAATGTAGGGGAGTGATTGCGTATGTTCCAAACGCCGAGTAAGAATTCGCTACGGATCTTTGAGCAAGGTGTGTCAAGGACTCGTGCAACGAGAAATGTTCTGGGAAGACGGCAGATTCATTAAGGGAAGAACATGAGCTGCAGGTGTTTAGAACGGAGTGCTGAAGGTAATATTGATACCTACCAGGGAGAATGTAACAAAAGGCTGCAGAAAATTGCACAGTGAAGATCTATATCGTATACTTCTGTCTACCAAATCTTGTGTGGGGCGATCAAATCAAGTACGATGAGATGGACAGGACACGTAACACGCATTTGAGGATTAAGGAATGTTGGCAATATTCGGAAAAAAACTGAAGAGGAAGACCATTTACAAGATGTAGGCACAGATGAAAATTACGACGGATCTTAGATACGTTAGAATGTGTACTGGATTCGGCTGACCCAGGATATGGTGTAGTAATGGGCTGTTGTGACCACGGTAACGAACGTCCGGTTTTCATAAAGTACTCGTACATGGAACGTGTTGTGTTCTCACAACAGTGACTGCTTCGTAGAAGTCTTGTGATGAGAGTACGGTTGTTGACGCAGTAATTCATATAGCCGTGTATATCTGCAAATTCTTCGACGCTACTGTTATGTGGGAGACAGTAATAATGGGGCTGCAAGCGCACAGCCTCATTGTGTCAGGATTGTATCAGCGAATCCTTAATTCCGTTGAGTAAAGTTACAAGGGTAATCCACTGTTAGCTGTGTCAATAACAGGATCCGAGCTGATGTAGTCCATAATGTAGTACATAAAATTCCGAACCGCGTTTTTTGGCAGTTTGTTAAACTTTTGCGGCCTGTTTATCCATTTAAGTGAAGTTACGGATTATTATCGATGAAAATCGGATTTGCGTGATGATTTAGAAGTCTCATTGTCGAATTAAGAACCCTGGGTAACGTTTTGGGCCACGGGCGCCCCAAAGGAGGGGCTGCCAGGCTGCAGCCTCCCCCCCCCCCAAACTCCCCACAACCGAAATTTAAAATAACAGATTTTGTAAATACTGTGATATCAGAAGTTTTATGTGATTTACCCTAAAGTCGAGATCAGCCATTCAAATCAGCTGATGATTAGTACATCAGAATTTTGAGAAGTAAATTAATAAAATTTAAAAAAGCAAGAAGATAGGACACTGTGACTGAGCCGTACTTGTATTCGTATGTGTATAAATCCACTTGCAGACAGTGTTATGTTATACTTACGAAATTATTTTTATAACATAATTTTTAACATCAAATTATATATAGCCTCAGGGTCAGGGCGCGCCGCCCCCCCCCAGTGAAGAGTTCTCTGTGCGTACCTGTTTGGGCACAGACGTTCATGTTGCCTTTGTCAACACGTGATGCCGCGCCATATTCGGTTACCTAAAGTCATTGTGACACAAGTGTTTTGCAAGCCATCTCTAACGTCACTGTTTTTGGATAGTACCTTCTAAATAGGGGGAGCCGGTGTGACGTGATTGGTGTATTGATGTCACGGGGTGGACGAACGAGGAAACGTGGTTTGATTACCGGCTAGGGGCAGGGGTAAGACGTTTTGTGCAAAGCGTCCAGACCTGTTTTGATATCTAACCCTTTAAAAGCCCAGTGGTAACTTTACGTGCCACCAGGTTTAACATTCACAAATTCTACGTGCTGCCTACACAGTGTGTTTATGTGTTTTGTATGGATCTCATAACCGAGACGGAGTGTGTTTACTGCACGGTACGAATTGAATTCGTTAAATAAAACTCAGGTTAATCTTGGTCTTTAAATGGTTAATTCTTTACCGGCAGTGACCCGTAATTGTAACATTTTTCGGTGAGTTTCGCAAGCCTGTTCATTTTGTGTGAGTCCGTCAGCTGGTACCTACTGGAAAATTGCCAAACCAATTTCCTTGAGACTCGCTCAGTGTCACAGAGGCAAAATGTAATCAGGCCAGCGTTATTTTGGGTGTACCTCCGTTTATCGCATTTCTGGTCCCAAACAATGTTTGTGCGGCATTTCGCTGGCTAATGAAGTATGGTTTAGGTTACATTAAGTTTTGGTTGCTTTTAAGGGCTGATTTACTTGCAACTGACGGATATCTAACAGTTTACAGTGAGGTTGGTAGGAGCTCTGAGTAGCTTGTCGTGCCACGTGTTTATCCACAGCATCCCACTGTTTAATGCTGTTTTGTTTTGTTTATATTTGTTCAGCTGTTCGTGCAGACTACAGTTGGTTATAGATGTCCTTGAAGTATTCTTGTGACATGTCACCTGTTTCATTTGGTAAAAACACGATGCTTGTAGAATTCCCGGTGAAACTAACTTCGCCAAAAACTGCTTTAATTTACGTGTGTTTTGATCGGAATTTTCTATACAGATTTGGCACACCCTATAAGAAATTTACCTTCTGGTAACATTTATTTTAAGTTCGCTGTCTTAGCGTTGGCGGTCATATTTGAATCAGGTGATATAGACAGACCAAGAGCTGGAGACAAAATTGTCTGTTCTAAGGTTTATGAACGAGGGACGCAGGACAGTAGTAGGAGCTCGTACTGTCCTGTAAGTGCATTAAACTCTGATCTCACCAGCAGAGGTCTTCGTGATGATGTCGCACAGTTGTGGTCCTACTTCCAACTTGTGTATTGGTACAAGGAACCCAAATTTGAAGGTCAAGTGGAGCCTTCTCAGTGCTCCTATATGCAAGTTCAGTTGTGGGGCCAGGTCCTTAGGTCAGGTAACCCAAACAATGCTGGTTATGGGATACAGATGGCACAGGTGCTGACAGCTCATTGGACTGTGCTGTTCCGACATTTTACCACTGACTAGGAGCTGTGATGTGATCAACCACAAGTCCCTTCATAGACCCATATATTGGCGTGTGCCATAGAGTGCAGAGCCAGTGGCCTGTTATTCACATGTTCAGGGCCTAAGGTCACAGCTCCTGATGGTGTAGGATATGCCATTAGGTTTGTAATTATCAGTGAATTTCCACAATGGTAACTGCTCTGGTTATTTTCTGAGATCACGTTATGGTGGAGGTCTCCATGCTGGCACAAACCAGAAGAGTCTGGTGTCTTTTTTTGTCTTTTACCCTGCCAGTGATGGGCTGCCATCAACTTAGGCAAACATCATAAACTTACTCCGAATGAAACATACAAAACCTTGCATACTAAGATGTTTTGTAAGTCGCCGCCAGGACATGGAAAAGACCACGAAGCACCTGAGCCCAAGTCATGTCCAGAAGGCTCCCACTGAAACTGAAGGGCCTGTGAAGAATTCTTCCAGGCCTTGGGATGTTTCTGCCCGAGTTCAGACAAGATCTGGCGAGCAGAATAAGGAAGTGCTCCTGGCCTCATACCGTGAGCTTGTTGAGAAACACCATACCCCCAACTCAACAAGGGGTGAGATTGCTTCCAGCTGGATGGATGTACCAACAACGAAATCTATACAGGGCTTGGGGCTCATTTCTTTCTCTAGCTTACCATGTTCACAAAAAGCACATAGGAAATTTTGTACCAAAACAGACTATATTTTTAAGCTTTGAGACTCATGCTGTACCCAAATCTGTGAGGGGTCTCTGCATTAAGTTCAGTGTGAAAGCATATATTCTGAATCCATTGTGGTTTTTCACTTGGCAAAAGTTTGGACATGTGCATACCTGCTGTGCTTCTGACAAGTTTCCCAAAGTATGGGACAAAGGACCATGATGTTACCATCTGCCCTTAGTCAGCCAGTGTGTCAGCTTTCCTGGAACTCCTGTGCAAGTATATAGCCTACCAGACTGCCCCGTCTATCTATCAGGAGAGTGCAGTGCTAAAGACAGATGTTGAAGAAAGCCTGTCACTTCTAGTAACACTGAAGATACACTTCCAAGTGCAACCTAGGTCACAGAATGTTAAGTAAGAGGGTTCTGTCATTGTGAGGTGTAACACTGCCTCATGGCATAACTGAATCCCAATGTTTTGAAGGGAAGGGGATGTACATGTACTGTCTTCATCTTCAAGTGTAAGTAGGACCTATTCACCCTTGATGATGGACAGTAGATAATGTTTACCTTGTGATGCAGTGTCATATCACTGAAGATCAGAATCCTCAGCAGCACTTTGAAAGCCTCAAAACTGGCATGATTAAGTATGGTAAGGCTATTGGGTCTGATGCTTAGACCTCCTGAGAAGCTGAGTTACTGAAGATTGGAAAGTCTACAGTCCATAGTGTTCTGTTCTACATATACATTGAAACCCTGTTAAGAAAATTTTGAAAATTCCAAGAGAATCCTGCTTCTTAAGTGGGAAATTTCTTAAAAGGGTAATTTTAATGAAATGGGAGAATTTTGGTGCTTTTTTATCCTGACTTCTTAGGCGGGAAATTTTCGTAACCGGATTTTTCTTAAGCGAGTTTCAGTGTAATAACGAACAGGGTTCTTTGCAGTCCATCACATTTGCTTCAAAATAGGTATGGTTAAATTATGGGCTATATAAAAAGCACACTGGACTTTATTATGTGTCAGTATGATTGAAGGTCAGAATTTCCCCAACAGCTTGATCAAATTTCAGCAAAGTGTTCAAAATAGTTCATAGGATACATTGAGAAGAACTGTTGTCTTATATAAACTGTTCTTCGTTAATGGATCAATATGCATAAGTATTATAATTGCCACATAATATTTAGCGGAAGTCCCTAGTGCTGAATTTAAAAAAAATAGCTGGCCTATTATATTGGTGCTGATGTCACAGATAGGCAGAAATCCATGACCTTCACTCTGTTAAGACTGCCCGATTACTATTTTGACATCATTTATTCCGTGCTTGTTGGCTGAATTAAATTGTTCATTCATGACGCCAGCAAATGCACCTTTTATGTGTACCAGTATGGTCTTATATCACTCCTACATGTTTCGGCATCATTTACACCATCCTCAGGGAGCTCTACACCAAGATTTAAAACATTTTAACTTTCGGTGTAGAAATCCCTGAGGATGGCATAAATGACACTGAAACATGCAGGTGCAGTATAAGACTGCATTTGTATGTATAAAAAGTGCATTTGTTGGTGTCATGAATGAACAGTGATTACTAATTTGTGTCTTTAAGTTGTTGAAAATCTATAATACCATTGGGCAATTCAGTATGCACGCGTAAAGAGCATAACCTTACGTGACAAATGTATTTAATGACTCTCAGACCAACTGCGATTTATTAAAGCGGACAGTGGAAGCTGGAGACCAGACAACAGTCTGATTGCTGGAAGAGTGAATAGTTTCGAAGCTGACCTAATGAGATTGGTGGTTGCTGAATCTTGCGCAGAGCCTTAAATATGTACTTTTGTGCTTACATTCAATCATTCCAGCTACAAGACATTTTTAGGATAGAAGGAAGTGAACAGATGCTAATTGGTGAGAATCCAAAGATAATAAAAACCTCAGAGCTTTGTTGAACATCCGTACATCTGCTTCAAAATGTAAAGAAGAATTCAGCATAATGCTGTGAAAAGAATGATTCCTAAGATGAGTGTATAAACACGCGAGATGTATGGGAAATGTGAAGTACACATGAGATTGTAGTTGTAAAATTTAACAGGAAGAGGACATTTGGATATACTTTATTTTGTTTTGTTTTGCCATAATCACACAACCAGTGTTGTAAACTAACTTGAGAATTTCTGTACTATATTTGTGCGTTTGTTATGACTGTTCCCACTGTTTTCAGTTGCAATCATCAGACCATATAAATGTATTTTTCTCTCAAACTGCTGTTGTTGCATTGAGACATTTTATATGGTAGTCAGGATGTGTGGCACTTGTTGGGGAGAAGAGACATTGATGTGGGATTTTGGCAGGGAAACCTGAAGGAAAGAGGCCACTTGCCAGATCTGGGCATGGAAGGGAGGGTAGTATGAAAATGGATGTTAAAGAAATAGGATGGAATGGTGTGAACTGGATTCATATGGCTCAGGACCGGGACAAGTGGCAGACTCTTGTTAATATTGTAACAAACCTGTGGGTTTGATGAAACTGGGGAATTTCTTGACTAGCTGAGAACCTATTAACTTCTCATGAAAGGCCTGTCCCATGGAATTAGTTACATATTTGCATAAATTACATGCTGCCAGGGTTAGTTGGTGCTATTCCCAGTAAAAATTCAGTTCATAGTACATAATGTTTTACATCTTATAAGGATGTGAAGATGTTTGGTGTTGTACATCATCAGTGCAACAGTCTAATACGCACAATTTCACTACCAACCACTTGCACAATGTTTTGTATTTATTATACAAAGCTCCTTCATGTTTTGGCCATATATCGTGGCCATCTTCAGGGAGTTACAAGTGTGGTTGACATGTACAGCATATGTTGCAACTTGTCATAGATCAATGGCGGACTATATACATACATAATGTAATAAGAATACAATGATAATTGTCACTCTGTAAGTCGTCAATATCCAAATAGGTAGTTGTGATGTTAAAACTTTTTAAGATCAATTAAAATACAATTTTAACATTGTAACTACCTAGTTATATATTTAAGACTTACGTAGTGACAGTTATCATTGTATTCTTGTTACATTATATTTTATATGTATGTGGTCTGTCATTTATCTGTGACAAGTTGCAATATGTGCTGTACATGTCGACCAAACTTGTAAGTCCCTGAAGATGAGCCAGGACATATGGCCGAAACACATAGGAGCTGTGCATAATAAATATAAATCCTCATGCAACTAGTTGGTGGTAAATTTTTGTGTACATGAAGATGTATTTATCTAGGCTTCAGATACATATTGTCAGGGTTTCTTTGGCTTAGAGCTTATTTTATTCAAGGTACAAATGTTAGTTTACATAAATACACTTATGATATATTGAACTGTGGACAGCACAGTGTCATAAAAATTAATGGCTTCTTGCCAAGGACTCACTGCAGTAGTCTTGCAAGGATATGGTGTTTGACCTCCTGACCCGAATATGTACCCAGTGCACTCTCATCCTGTCCAGGTTTATAAATACACAGGGTTGTAGGAGTCTAATTGGAGTTTTATGCTTCTTAGATGTCTTATCTGATTGGCAGGAATCTGCTTATGTTGACTGGTGCATATATGAAGGAATCTCCAACAGCAAGACTAGTCATTTTCAGTAGCAAATATATTAACCTATTAAAGGACAATGGGTACTGCGTTCCATTACTCTAACAAACAAGAACTTTTGCATTTTACCAATAGTGTTGTTACTGTTTTTCTCAACTGACATTCAGTGAAATGTGGTCTCACGTGTGTGTGTGTGTGTGTGTGTGTGTGTGTGTGTGTGTGTGTCTTTCTTTCTTTCTTTTTCTTTCTTTCTTTTTCTTTCTTTCTTTCTTTCTTTGTTTCTTTCTTTCTTTCTTTCTTTCTTTCTTTCTTTCTTTCTTTCTTTCTTTCTTTCTTTCTTTCTTTCTTTCTTTCTTTCTTTCTTTCTTTCTTTCTTTGTATATGTACATAGATTGAGACAAAAAATAATCATCTAATTAGAGAAAAGTCGTTTTGGATAATTAGGGATATGAATTGGTACAAAAACTGTTCCACAATACCTGTACATCACTTCAACAACTGTAACTAGCATCCTAACTGGCAAGAATACAGAGTAATGTCATATCTATGGATGCCCTCTCTTAGGTCTGCAGTACAAAGTAGGACACCAAGGAGCAGGAAACAGGAAGGTTGGAAGTTTAGATGTACAGGTACTGTGTTATGTTGGACCATGTCCATTGTCTGAAATACTGTGTATTTGATGTTTTGAGGGTTGTTACTTCACCCATCTTTCGGTTAGGTTAGGTCAGGACTGGGTTTTCATAATCCTCATTGACTTTATGATTTGCTACTTTAAGGATACTGATGATGATTAGGGTCAAACTTGGACTTTTTAAATACAAGGCTGCTATGCTAAACACCAGACCATGGTGGTTTAACTTTTAAAATATCAGTTGGTGTAAGAACAACTAATAATGACTTGAAGACATGAATGGTTCCAACCCTTGAAACATTGTGTATGCTAAATACACCTGCTACGTTTTACATCATCCAGTGGATCAGATGTTAATATTAGGGTCTTATGGGAACTGAGTGCCAGCATCATCCCAGAATCAGCCTGTCACAAATGAGATCCATTATAGGTCATTACATTGGAGTGATGTGGCCACAGGCTGGATTGTATTCCACACAAGAATATAATCATATTGTAAGCTGTGTATACAGATGTCAGCACTCCTGCCAGAAACTGGTAGTGAGCTCTTTTGCCTTCTTACAAAAAATCATCGTTTATTTGCAGGTGGTTCCGGCATATTTCAGACGCTGCTGAAGCATATAAGTTACGTGAAGGAAGGAATCGTCGTACTGAGCCATCCGGACCCTCAGTGTCCACTCCAGATAATGGGGCATCTGAAAGTACACAGGACAAAACCAAAGAGTGAGTGCTGAAGGCTTTGTTTTATTTCCATTGTAAAATCAGCATAAATTTCTGGAGTGGAATGACAGTCAGTTCGTAGTTTTATTGGTGCTTCACCTTTAGGATGGGCTGGAACCTGTTCTTGATATATCCTTCAGTGGTGTACAACTTAGAGAGGTTGTAAGCCTTGTGAATGGCCACAGCACTTGAAGAAAGCATCTGAATATGATGGACTTTGTGATAATCTCAGATGTAGGATTGGGAAAGAATTTGAGTTGTCTTTCCATATATTTTTTGAGTTTGATGCTTTGGCCACAGTTAGTTATTTCTTTCTGGGTTCAGGAAAGACGGACCCAGAGGATATTAGAAAAACTTATCCAAGATCAATCCGGGTCCTGGCCTGTAGTGAGGCTGTAGGATGTGGATAAGGGTTTTCGGGGGGGGGGGGGGCGGGGGCGGCAGTGGGCCATTATAAGTGGCCTGTGTGCATCAGGGTCTAGTAGGACTTGAACCCATATTCATATTTACCTTCAGGAAGAAGGAAACAGCAGTTCTCCCAAAGTATTGGTGACCATGTACCAGACCACACTGTGTCACATTCTGGACACACGTAATATTCACTGCTGTCTTGTGGATATGGAATGAACACTGTTAAATATGTTATTAACCTTTTAGATATGGATTCAGATGCTGGTTCTAACCCTTGATGGCATGAGTTTTTCTGGCTTAGCTGGACATTTAAATTGTCAAGTAAACACACAGAGACCAGCATGTGGTCTTGTAGGATGATACAGGTTAAGAAAGAAGTTTCCTGGGATGGATGCCATGAATTCAGGCAGTCCCATTAAGCACAAATATTTCGTGATATTTGTTTCAGCTCTGATGAGACTGATGGTGATGTAAAGGAAGGAAATAACGTGGTACCACCTGCTGGCTGTAGTAGTACATCACAGGATGTTGAATCAAGTCCTGTATCAGCATCAGCCAATGACAGCACATCATTACCATCCAGCGAATCAGCACCAACAACACCTCAGGCCTCCCCTTCCTCAGTACCTGCAGATGGTGCAGACCCACTTGCAAGGAGGATGGGTAAATATTTCTTGCTTGCCAGTATTTTTCTTTGTTGCTTGTTCTTGTATTTGTTATAATGTATCAAGACTTTATTGATTGTAAATGAAAATACACCCAACCCTTGTTTTGTGCCTTTTTTCTTTAATGTCAGTATGTGCCACTTCTTAATTTGTATTCTGTCATTTTGCAGTTTAAGACCCTTTGTGGCTGGCTGCATTCTTTTATGCTTCCCCCTTATTTCTGGTGGGAATACCAGTTTTGATTTTTGCCTTTTTGATTTATGCCTACATTTTCAGGAACACAGCTAAGGCATACAAGAAGGGCTGGGGTGTATGTGGAAGGGCAGGCACATGTTGTCATGTACAAATGTGTTTTAACTTTGTCACATTTTCATGCTAGTACTGTTTGAAGCTTTCATGGTAACTGTATGCATTGAAGTCTTCTTTGGTGATTTGTGGATTTTGAGAGTTCCAGTCTTCTTTTGTTTGGTATTTCCAGTAGGTAAAATGGTATTAAAATTTTGTAGGAAATGTGGTTTAGAATACCCATGTCCTTCCTGAATTCTGTTTCATTGTCATCTGCTGGGAAAGTTGTTGCTTGTGTTATACACTGTTACATTGACATAATTGAGTATGTTTCTTATGTGCACGTATTCCAGCTTTTAAATGTCACCGTGAGTTATGCCTAAGGCATCTATAAGTGTAGGTAATTTTGGTGAGGGGGTCCAAACAGTTAGTGAGACTTTTGTGAGTGGTCTGTGGTACCAGGAAGATTGAGAACAGTATTTCATAGCATGTATTTCTTGTGCTAGTCTCCCTCTACACAGCCTCCGTAACTGTTAATTTACACCAATTTCCTGATCATGACTGGATGTAATAATAATATCTCTGCACAGATGTTTAATTGCATGAACTGCTTTTTGTTCAGTGACCAACCTAACAAGATTTAGAGTATGTGTAATATACAGTGCATGGAATCCTCATTTAAAAGCTCTGCTGCCTTACTAACTCTAATTAGCCTTAAACTTCCTATATTCAGGATGTGAATCAATTGTACACAAAAGAAACATCAACCCTTTGGCACCAACATGAATTCCAGGAACACTGGGATATAAATTACGGGACTGAATTCTTTCGTGCAGACTTTTACGCGGGGGGGGGGGATAAAAGCTTAAGGAAAAGACTCATTAGGTTTGTACAAGAATGGTTAGAATTGGCAGATACGTATACTGCATCACCCTGCAATGCACTGTATGCTTCCTTCAGCACTAGAGGGTGAAATGTGGGCTAAATCAGAATTGTGCTGTATTTTGTGCAGTTATCTAGTCATTTTAGAATAAAGCAAAAACATTGAAAAAATTGTTGAACAATACAATGATGTGGTATGATTTTTTGCCCTTGCCTGTAAAAATTAGTACATAAGTTTTTCTAAGAATGGGTGTCCTGTAATGCAAGTGGTTAATAGATTTCTGTTGGACAAAATGCTTGTTGCTGCCCTCTGGTCTCTCACAGTGCTAATATTGGTTGTGCTGCTCCATGCATGTCAGTACTGTTCAGTGGTTTGTCTAGAAGCTTAGTGTTATATTCAGGTGCAAATATGTTGAGCTTGGTGACCCTGTTCCCACCCGCTAGGTGACGGCATGTTGTCCCCTTCCCCTGGGGCCCAGCGCCGCAGAGTGGAACCCCTGCGCCTTACAACAGAGGAGAGTCCTCTCGTCCAGCCCTCAGAGGTGGTGGTTTCCCAGCGGCCTGTACTCACAGCAGAGCCTGTCCTCACACCTATAGGTAATATGATTCTTGGTGTAGTGACTTGAACATTGGATATGCTCTTTCCAAAATTTGTGTAACCAAGATGGCAGTAATATATATAGAAGCAGTTATCGTTCACATCTGTATTCACATGGTGTCTTTGTGTATGTGTAAGACAGATATGTGGTGTTATTTTTTTGATGATGTGAATGTTATACTCCTGTAGAAGAAGTAAGTAAAATATGAGAGATAACTTGGATCACAGACATAAATGGATGAGGTACAGTCACACTGATTGGGCACGCAGTGGCAAAGTTGGTTGAGGCACTGCGCTACAAACCAGAAGGCCGCAGGTGTAATTCCCAATGGCATTATATGAATTTTTCATTGATATAATCTTTTTGGTCGCACTATGGCCTGTGGTTGACTCGGCCTGTAACAGAAATGAGCACAAGAAATATTTCTCTGGCGGGGGGGGGGGGGGGGGGGG
>BLKM01007126.1:858611-893891 GCA_013340265.1 Coptotermes formosanus | reverse complement strand
CCCCCCCCCCCCCCCCCCCCCCCCCCCCCCCCCCCCCCCCCCCCCCCCCCCCCCCCCGTTAAAGCTTGCCGGTGCGTAGGGCTGATAACCTTACCACCTTCAAGTGCCAATTATCTAGAAGTCTGGGAGCCTCACCCTCCTGGAACCCTAAGGGCCTGTCCAGGCCTGTAATGGGATTGCTTCACCTTTATACAGTCACACTGAGAATTTTTTCATCAGTCTGCTCTTGTCTTGAATTATGTCGTCATGAGATTTTAGGTGGTCACTGCAGTGAATGTTATGGTTTCAGTCTTCTGGGATGTGACATTGTGTGTTTAGAAGTGTACCGGTACCGAAGTGTCTTGTCACTGGAGGTACCTAATCACACCACTGTTACTCGTGACAATGAAGGAATTAATTACCATCAAACACGACTATTGTATATTATGTGCTTTATTCTGGCAACATGTTTCAGCCCAGTATGGTCACCTTCAGGTCAGTAATATTAAATTCATAACAAGTACTGTATACAGTTGTATTAAAAGATATCTCCCAAACAGTGAAGACAGATACAGTAAAACCCTGTTAAGACATTGTTGAAAATTGCAAGAAAATCTGACTTCTTAAGCAGGAAAGGTCTCAAAAGGGTGGGACCGAAAAATTCTATTTTTTAATTTTTTGTCAACATCTTACATGTGAATGCCGAATTTGTATAAGTTGCAGCTGTCTTAACACATTCTCACCTCTATCTGACCATCTAACCATTTTGTCTGTAACATTTCATTCACAGTTTTATTTACACCCTTAACTGTACTGTTACTGGCTTCTCATCTAAAAGTTCACTTGTCATTCCAGATGTTTACTTTTTCTTGAAATATTTGTCAAGCGTGGATTGTCTTGCTCTTTTCTTTCAAAAACAGTAGCAGTATACATCTTCAGATTCCATATGTTCGCTATTAGGTAGACCATAAGGGGTGGACAGTAGTTGCAGTCACTTTCACTGCCTCTACAGTGTCTTGAATTTATTTTCTGGAATTGCTGATGTAACTTATCTGCACAGTTACCACAAATTTTTCACAATTACGCTACATCACAATGCATTTATATTACTGCCGATAAATTACATTTAAACAAGTTGTCGCGTGTGAGCACCCACGCTTCTGGTGTCAGGCTGCTGTCCTCCACAGCGGGGTTGCTTTCACCTCCACATGGCTTATGCACCTCACGGTAGAACTCCACGCCAACAAGGTGGAACTCTGGGTGGCGTCAGCTATCACGCCTAAACTTCTTCATGTGTTACTGGCTACCTGAGTTCCTTCCTGATTCCCGGCCTATTGAAGCTTCCACATGCCAGTGTTGCCAAATGCAGGCTGATGTAGGTCACAGAACAGCTAGGGTAGGCTTCCAGCCCCGCAATACAATCTTCCAGTCGTCATTACAAACGCCAAGTAGTGGGGACTCACTGACAGCAGTCTGTGCATGGCAGGAGAAATACAACGCCCTCACGCTATGAGGTTGTGTCATTCTGCTGTGTGAAACTTGCGGAAATGACCTTGGAGATAACCTATATGAACTGACAGCACCATTTGAATGCTGTATTTTGGAAACAGAATGAATGGAAACTCGGGGGAATTGTTTAAGAATTGTACAGAAAACATATTAAATGGGGGAAAAAATTGTTTCGTCATCAAATTTGTTACTTCTTAGGCAGGAAATTTTCTCATAGTGGGGACCTATTAAAAGGGCCGTGTGTAATGTTAATCAAATGGGAGAATTTTGGTGCTTTTTTGTCCCGACTCTTTGTGCAGGAAAACATCTTAACTGGGGACGTCTTAAAAGTAAGTTTTGCTGTAGTACATTTGTGTACCAGATTCAGCACTTAGTAAATAATGTGGGAATTCAACATATTTCAATTTCAATTTCAATTTATTTCATCTTCAAGCAAATCCAAGTCAACAGGTCACAACAACCACTGGATAGAGAATGCGTCACATATTCAAAAGTGCTCCAATCTTCTTGGTAACAAGTCACTAAATATAATAAAAAGCGTAACAATAATAAAATAAATCATAATACATGTAAAGACATAGACAAAACAAAAATAACACATTGCACAAAAATTATATACGAGGCTTACAAAACTCCATGCCAACAAAAATACCGATTCAACCGCAATTAAAAAACTCATCAACAGTATAAAATGAGTTTGCATAAAGAAATCCTTTTAAGGCTAACGTAAATAGTACTATGTTGTTTGATAGCTTTTTTATGTTTCTTGGCAGATGGTCGAAGATCTTTATTCCAGAATAATATGGGCCTTTTTGATACATAGTTGTATTAGAAATTGGTGGGTGAAGATTGGTTTTGTATCTAGTATTGATATTATGTATTTCCTGATTTGTTACATACAGATGCTTATTTTGTGCAACATGTATCGAAATTGATAATATATATTGTGAATATAGTGGCAGTATGTTTAATTTCTTAGACAGTTCCCTACATGATGCCTTACTTTTAGACCGAGTGATAATTCTTATTGCCCTTTTTTGAAGCTTAAAAATTTTATTACTTTCAGAACAATTTGCCCAAAAGATTATACCATAACTCACAACTGAATGTATATAAGAAAAATAGGCTGCCCTTAATGTGGCTTCTGATACAACAGGCTGCAGTGTCGTATGGCAAAACACGCTGAACTTAATTTACATATTAAATTATCTATATGGGGTTTCCATGACAATGTATCATCTAACATTAAGCCTAAAAATTTAATGTGTTGTACTTTTGATATGGGCTCTTTTATATGGTCAGTATTTATATCAATAGTATTAGTATTTTTTGTATTAAAATGTATAAAGTGCGTTTTTTTATGATTCAAGGATAACAAATTTTGTTTAAACCAATTATTTAAATTTTGATATGTGCTATTCATAATGGCTTTAAAATCATCTGGATTTTTGTCATTTATTATTATACTGGTATCATCAGCATACAAGATTGTTGTCATCTTTGGAAACATGTTAGGTAAATCATTTATGTATAACAAAAAAAGGAGAGGGCCAAGTATAGAACCCTGAGGGACCCCATATTTATTCGGCTCCCAATTAGACGATATGTCTTCTAGAACTACTTTTTGGTATCTACCACTTAAGTAGGATGTGATCAGAGCATGAAATTTTCCTGTTATCCCATAAATTTCCAATTTTTTAAGTAAAATTTTATGATTTACACAATCAAAGGCCTTCTCGAGGTCACAGAAAAACCCACCCACAATACAATTATTATTCATACTTTTTAAGATCTCATTTAAGAGAGCATACGAGGCCATTTGAGTGGATGCAGTAGACCTGAAACCATGTTGTTCTTTAGTTATTAGAGTATTAGTAGATATGTGGTCATATAGTCTAGTATAGATTAACTTTTCAAATATTTTGGAGAACGATGTTAGTATAGAAATGGGTCTATAATTTGAAATTATCAGCTTACTATATTTCTTATATATTGGCCTTGCAATAGCGTATTTCAGTCGATCTGGGAATTTCCCCATTGACAGTGCTTCATTACATGTGTATGTTAGGGGAGACAAAATGAAAGATACACTTATTTTGAGGATTTTAACTGGAATGTTTTCATATCCACTTGAGTTTTTACTTTTTAGGGATTTTATAATTCTCTTAACTTCAGCAGTCGAGGTATAGGACCAATTTATTATTGGACACCGATTTGTGGTACTTTCTTTCAAAAGGTTAATTGGATTCATTATGTTATCATGATTAGCTATATTATTTTTCAAATTTTCAGGTATTTTACCTGCCATTGATACAAAATAATTGTTGAAGGAATTAACAATGGCATCTTGGCTAGTAACTGTAACATTATTAATTTCCAAGGCTTGTACTTTGTGGTTACTGTTTTTATTCCCCGTCTCTTTGTTTCACAATTTCCCAAACGGTTTTCATTTTGTTATCTGATTTTGTAATCTTGGAGTCAAAATACAATTTTTTAGCTGTAAGAATAACCTTGGTTAATATTTTACAGTATTGTTTATAGTGTAATGTCAGTTTAGTATCTTTAGTTAGTATATTTAACCATCTATCCAAAACTAGAAATTATAATGGGCACGGATGAACAGCTACAACCGCAAACAAGATCAACAAGGCCACGTACAATATACTGTTCCGTGGACTTTATTTATACTGCATATTCTGCTACTACACCAACATACAGAAGCATAACATGTGAATTCCCTTTTAACCCTGTTTCTATCATTTTAACCTTTTAAAGCCTAGCGGTAGCTTTACATACCACCAGGTTTGACATTAAAAAATTCTACGTGGTGCCCACATTGTGTTCATGTGTTTTATAAGGATCTCAGAGCAAACAGCAACTTTTGCTTTATAAAACATTAAGAGATTGGTTTTTAGAACCGAAGTGGAGAGTGTGTACAGCGCGGTACGCACTGAGTCCTTATATAAAACAGATACATTCCATCTTTAAAGGGTTAATTATCATCATAACAAATTTGGCACAGCAACATGTATTGGTTTTAGTGTAAAATTGAGGTCTCAGTTATTAATACCTTTCCATACAATTGTATACAGTGCTTCGTATGAATCGTATGTTACTAGCTTGAAGATGAGTATGTTGGGTTGCAACATGTTGCCAGAATAAAGTATATAATGTACACTAGTTGTGTTTGATGGTGTATAATTCCTTCATTATTGCAGTCAACACAAGGGGATGACAAGCAAAAAAAGTTACTCATGACATGTGTAACCACTCTAATTGACGCATAGTACACACCACAGGCAGATATACAAGAGATTTCAACTGTCAAAGGGCTAGCTATCCTTAACCTGCAGTTATCTCAGTAGATGCTGCCAGCTATTGCTGAATAGCAGGAGCCATTGTTAGATGCAGCATGTTCATCCACAACATTTTTACCGTTGCCCCAAAGTAAGTGACATTACGTACCAGCAGACAAAACTCTTGTGATATCTGAGCTTCACATGGATATGGCTATGATCGTAACTGTCTTGCAGGATGTGACACAATATCATGTTGTACATACAAACATTATGGAGCAATGTGTTTCATCTGTGAGGGAACCCGTACTACATGGCATCACAGCCAACAAGACATTAATCGTCATGACTGTAATCTTGCCATTTTATTCTGTGAACAAAATTTTTTATATTCATATCTGTCAAGAAGCTGGCCTATTGTCTCCTTGTTGTTTGCTTTATACATCTGCATGATCATGTAACCTCTGCGAATGAGGAAGGGTGAGCATAACTCACAGGTGGAGTCTTTCCTCCATTCATAGTTAAGATTTGGAAAGAGTATAGCTTATGTTAAGGGCGTAATCGAGATTTGTGGGAGCTTGTGGGAAGCTAGGGTGCTTGTGGTGTGACTTATTGTATTGAATTGTACTCATAAAACTTGTTTGTGACTTAACAATAAAAGTGGTTTGTCATTTGCCTGTTGTGCTTCAGCATGCACAATACATTCCCACACATCTGCTTTGTCACTGACATTTCGCACATGTTTTTTGGTTCCCGCGTTACATATTTTAGGTTTATGGAGTAATTGTAACGGCATTAGGCCTTGCTGTGCATCTACTTTTATTTTGATGGATTTTGCAAAGGCAGGTGTGATGCAGCTGCTTGTGCAGGCATTTTTACTGGCATTAGGTAACCTTTCATGATCCTAGCTCAGATTCAGTCAACCCCCGGCCTGTAATTCTGTGCCATACAGAGTCCAAAAGTACAGTAGAATGCGTATAATATGGCACCCATGGGACCAGACAGGTGCCAGCATATCTTGTATTCTGGATCATCAAACATTACCTGTGTATATTGATCTAAGTTCTTATAGGTAATTTTTATTACTTTTCAGCCAGCCATCTGAGAATGTGCACTTGTCAGTTGTTTTCATTTCATGTAGTTTTTTCAGTTATCGTAGGCCCAGTCACAGGTTTTCCTTCAAAACACAATCCAGTAAACCCCTTATACAACGCTTTGTCCCATTGTACTGATTTAGACTCTTCCAATGCCTATTGCATGGAAAGGCCCTTCACGCTTCCACTTGATACCACAGACAGTAATTAGTCCTTCTCTTTCTTTATATTGTAGACAGGTGATGACCGAATGTTGTATGAAGTCATAACACAGAGTGAGAACTTACAAAGCCATTATAATAGCTCACTGGGCTCAATGAAGCCAGATGACATGAGGTAAAGTCACAGGATCAGTGTGCACACCGGATGTTATCTGGCGGAACTTAATGGTCTTGGGACTGTTTGTCTCAACCGCCAAACTGTCAAGATTTCTGGAGAGTTAGTAGTCAGATGGAAAGAATTCTGCTGTATGTAGGATTTATTTTTTACTGTTGTGAAGCCACAGAAAGAGGTTGTAAAAATTACCCTCTCCACATCCTCCTCACACTGTTGTGCTTCACCTCCGCTGATCTAGGCATTTTCTTAACAGGAATGTTAGTGATAACCTTCACTAGTTACATGTGCTTTGGGCTGAATGACATATCATGTGACTTAGAGGGGGCTACAACAGTAGGCAGAAAGGGGAAAACCTGACCATGTCTTTTTTGCTTATCCTGTAAAATTTATGTTTTGTGGGTTGTCTGCTTTTTACAAAATATGGGCAATATGCATTTGAATGAACTTCTTCATTAGGCTGTTTGAAAGTGATTGGCTGAAAGTTCTGACTTGTAGAGTATACCTCAGTTTTGTGTGGCATCTTTCATCTCTTTGGCCCTCTGAAGGAGCATCTTTTGTGGTCACATATGCCAAAGTGACGCAGGTGCAAGAAGGATCTCACAGTGGTTCCATTCACAGAGCCCACAATTCTATGCTGAAGGTGTGGATCCACTTGTAAAATGTTGTTTCAAATGCTTGAACCGTCAGGATGACTGTGTGGAAAATTAGGACATTGTTCTGTTTTCTCATGAGAAAAGTTTTTTTGAATGAAAAATTGATGAATAAGAAAATACTCACTATGCAGTCTTACTTTCTGATTTACCCTCATACCTATCCTACACATTGCATCCTTCTCAATTGATTATCCAAACAAATTTGGTGAAGAGTACAGAGTAGAGCTCATCGCTTTGCACATTCTGAAACTAGGAATGGAACAGACTGAAATTATGTCATTCCATTCATATTTCTTAAGTTTATTTCCATTACCCACTAAGATACAATATTAAAATTTAATGCTGTTATGTCATTAGGATAGTTAGTGGCACCAGCCTACATGCATGTAGAGGGGAAAGTATATTGTTTCAGTTGCTGTCAAGGTTTTTGTGCCCTATGATAGCATTATGTAAGAAACTAATTGCATTTGTAGAACAACTCCGTCGAAAGGATGAAGCAATCCGACTGGCCCTCGCAGAGAAGCAGCAGCTGGTTGCTGATATTCTCCATGTTCCAAAGGAGGAGTTTGAGAATATCGCAGAGATCGCTGGAGAGCCCTCGGTGGACAAAGAAGCAACAGAATTGGTGTTGGCAGCTGTCAGCCAAGGTATGTCTAAAAGATTATTCTTCATTGTTTATTCCCATGTATAACAACGGGTTGTTACATACAGTGTACAATCCCACATAAAATTTGCAATTAATAGGTCACCAGAACACAGGAAGATGTCAAGTAATGTGGTTTACAGGTTTGTTCATTAAAGCTGTTTCGTTTACTGCATAGACATTGCTTTAGAATTAGAAGTTTCAGTACATCTTAAAACAACATGTATGGTATCTTCTGCTTAGTGATATGGGAGTTGGGTCCCTTATGACACCTCCCGTACAGCCCATCAGTTGCCACTAAGACATCGCTTTCCTTTCTTTCTGTTGTAGCATCCGATGTATCTTTTTTTCCACAGTGTTCTTACTATTAGAAGGCATTCCCACCATTCTAGCACACTTTGGGCAACGTTGTGTCTATTTTACGAAGGCATGCTTTTAATCCTTACAGTTCAAAATGCGAGATTCATACAGCAGTACTGATGATGAATGTCTAAATCTTCCGGGATGTTCACATTGTCTACTGTTCAATATGAGTAGTTGTGTTACATTTCAGAGCAGTGTGCTGTCTCCATCTTCAGGGTGTGACAATCCAAGAAGACTCCTCTTAGACTCAAATCTTCGCAGTCCTTACATTTCCTCCCCAAGTATAAACCAGACATAACTCAGACAATTCATCTCTTACATTCTTGGTCCAATTTTATCAGTCTTCAGATTATTTGTTTCGTAACTCACAAAGATTTAAACAATACCAAATTACATCATCATAACATAATTGCAGACCTCATGTGTTCTGGCCAAAGTTTTGCCTCCAAGCAGGTTGGAGCTGTAACTGGAGCGTGAAAGTAGCTCTGCTTAGGACCCTATTCGAGGCTTAATAGTAGCTGTGACAAGGGGCCCAAGAGAGTAGTATCTTACCTCGTGACAGCCTTTCTGCCTTAAGGAAAAAATGAACTTAATTCCATATTGGGATCAGTCACTGTGAAGAAGACAGACTGTTAATAGATCTTCAGTGAGTATGCTGTCACGTTTCTTTACAGCAAACCAGCTAGCTTCAGTTTTGAATGACTCACTGAGAGTAACTGAGGAAGAAGCAGTTAGTGCAACCTCAGAGGTAGTTCCAGGTAGTTCACCTCGTCTGGGACGGAGAGTAGATCGATTGCCTGGTGTTCCTGCCCACAAGTTGCAGAGCATTTCAACTGCTCTTAATGCACAACTCACACAACTATTGGTAAGTCGGAGAAATGTTAGTTATGCTTGTTCATAACATCGTAAGCATATGTAGAAATGCACGCTAATGCTTGTAAATTTTTGTGATCCTCCTCTTTTTGTTGTTGATTTTCCACTGAGTATGAGCAGTCATGCCCAGACCTCCTTCATTTTAGTTCATGTTTGCTTTGGAGCTTCTGTAACTCACTGGATTCCCGCACTGGAAATTCTCATGTAACTTCATGCACTCCCACTTAGCGAACACAAACAGGATCTAGTGATAGGGTGGTTAGTCAAAAAGCTTGTTACTGTGGACAAACTATGAATAAATGAGTTTCAGTGTAAAGTGGAAAACCATTGCTAGCATTTATTAATCATAATAGAGATTTTTCAGTCACAGATACACCCTACAGTAAGTCTGTTAATACTTATGATAATGATGTAACTTACGTGATTAACCCTTTAAAGCCTAGCGGTAACTTTACATACCACCAGGTTTAACATTAACAAATTCTACGTGGTGCCCACATTGCGTTTATGTGTTTTGTATGGATCTCAGAACAAACAGCAACTTTTGCCTTATAAAACATTAAGAGACTGGTTGTTATAACCGAAGTGGAGAGTGTTTACAGCACGGTACGCAGTAAGTCCTTATATAAAACAGATACGCTTCATCTTTAAAGGGTTAAATTCATTATTAATGCCATCATTAAACGTGGGACTTGTGTTGTAAGTTCTCCTGCTGAAATTGGACATAACCTTAGTGATATGTTAGACAGAGCCTGCAAGCATGTAAGCAGAAGGTGTTCTGAATTAGACCCATACATCATGGAAAGTGTGATAATTTTTATTATGTATTACCGAAGTGCATTTTTATCAGCACTTTCATAGTCCAGATTATTGCCTAATCCAGAGTACCCTTTGCCCTGTAGAGTCTGGTTTTACTTTATGTTTGTGTATGTGAATGACATTTATATGCATGTGCAGTATTGCTCACATCATGGAAGAAGTTCAACAATTAGTTAGCAAAACAGCATTCAATAGCCCATGAGACTCCGTTTTTAGAAGTGCAGTAATCTGTTGATCTGCTGAAAAGTGTGATGTGAGTTTCTGTACCACAAAGCAATGTTTAGGCTGTGTATTCATTGAAATAACAGACTTTATTTAGTCAAAAACTTTTTAGAATGTACTTGGCAACTTTTCCCTTGAGACCAGCAGTATGTAAACACTCATAATTGCAGATGTAGTTTGACTATTATTTACAGATTTTAGTGAGTATCTGTATAAAGTTCCAGTTTGACAAGCATCCGTGGTGATGACCATAATAGATATTGTTGCATTAGCATACACTGAATATTGTGCATTAGGACATATTAGTATGCACATTAGTAGACACAGTACTTAACAGAAGTCTTACAGAAGCTGCTAGGTAAAAGCAAGGTATAATATAAACAAACCAGCATAAGACTGTGTCCAGACTTGAGCATTGTGCTGCAACATAACAGCATAACGTAACCGCATGGGGTTCTGCGCGCTCCCAAAGTTTAAGTTCGAACAAGACAGCGCACGTTCTGGTGAACAGCCTGCTCACTACGATCTACCAGCTGTTTGCTGCTTCTGGTGGGTAGTTGCCATACAAGTATCAGCTCGACACAAAGATTGCAGCAAGGACAGATCCATGCTTGCCGTAGCAGTGTAATGTAACATTCGTAGATGCACACTGGAAAACCAACAGTAGAATGGATCTGCCTGTGCATTGAACTGGACAGAGTGAATGTTACAGCAACTGTGTGCAGACTTGCAAATCCCTGTTACATTACACTGTTAACACTGCAACTGCAGAATGCTGAAGTCTGGACACAGCCTAAGTGTGTACACATGAAGAAAGAAGGGCTGTTACTTTCTTTCCTTAGTAAATCTCTGCGTTTCATTTTACTGGTATGTGTGTACAGCCTGTACTGTGTTAAGTATTCATTCCTGCTTGCTTGTCTGCCAATTGTGACATAGGAAAAACTCAAGTAGTTTGCAGAGTAAATGGAAATGTCTGTCTTATACTGTCTTCTGTCTATTGCAGAAAATAATAAAAGATCGTGATGAGGAACGTGAACGATTACGCCGTGAGCTGCAGAGATCTCGGGAACAGCTGCATGTGATGCATGAAAGTCACCGTCGAAACCAGTTGAACACTTCCTCCAGTCCTTCCCATTCACGACCCAGCAGTCTCATTTCCCAGGAGGGATCATGTGAACCTCATCATGACAGTGAAGATGATACAGGTTAGTGTATCATATTGTAAACATTATCATGTCAGAGAGGATAATGCAGGTTAGTAGTGCTGTTATGTACTGGAATCTCCTCTAGCATGTAATTACAAAACTGTGACACAATGTGATGATTTCAAGATCAGGTATACCTTTTTATCTTCTTATCTGATGATGGAATTGGTTACATGTTTCAAAATGTAATACTGGTCAAGGCAAGAAACCCAGTAATAACTGAGTTGACTGTCATCACAACTCTTTTAAATTGATATAAATTTGTATCAGTGAAAAAGAGATCTTAGGTGCTGGTGTCTTCATTTTATTTTGCAGCAGTAAAGCAGAATGATAGGTATTACAAGGCCTGATGAAAAAGTATCTGGACTGAGTTTTCTTACTAGAATAGGACTTCCTGAGCATGTGTGGACCTGTTCCTGGATGTCTGCAGTCAGTGACATCTCGCTGCAGCCATTCAGTCTGACACAGTCCTGACAAATAATCAGTAATGTTTGTGTAGTGCATCATGTTTATGGTGCCAGGCAGGAGATAACAATGCATGCGTGTATCAGATTTTGCACATAACTTAAGAAAACAGGAGCCAAAACTTACAGAATGAATAAAACTGCCATTTGAGAGCAGGCTGTGAGCTGGAGCTGTTGTCCCACTTTGACAATGGGTGCATGTCCATGTAAAGTGACGAGCATTCCACATGTCCTTCATCAAGCAGAAGTAATGAAGTGATAGCAAAGAGTACTGAGGTTAGTGTGTGCAGTTGAAAGATTAACCATCAGGGAAGCAGCTGAGGAGCGAGGAATTCCTTTGTCCCATGCTGGGCAGTTTTAACGAAAGATTTGTGCATGAGACATATGTCATTGTTATTCATCCTGTGGCTGCGGACCACAGAGCAGAAGGAGTGCCACTTGTGTGTAGCAGAAGTAGACTAAAATATGTTAGAAACGGTGTACCTTGTGATGAAACATGGGTGTACAGTTATGACCCCAAAACTAAGCAGCAGTCATCACAGAGGAACACATCATCATCACCAGAACCCAAGAAAGAATGGCAGGTTCTCTGTAAGACAAAGGTGATGCTTATCACTTTTTTGATCAAGAAAGTATTTTGCATCATGAATATGCTGCACAAAGGCAGACTGTAAACAGCTGTTTTCATTACAAGTCCTATGATATCTCTGTGATGCAGTTCTCTGTAAACAACCAAGAAATGGCAATCAGGTGCATGGCAGATTCAACATGACAATGCACTGGTACACTCGGCCCAACTTGTGCAGCAGTTTTAGCCAGGAACCACATTCTACAGGTGTGTCAACCCCCATATTCCCCAGACATGGTCCCATGTGCCCTTGTATTCTTTCCCTGAATTAAGAATACCTTGAAAGGTAATCAGTATGAAGATGTCAAAATAATAAAACTTAAATAAACTTTTAAAGATGCCTAAAACAGAATGAGAGGTGCTTGCAGCTGTGGAAGAGCCACTGAAATAAGTATCCCACCAGAGGGGGTGTTCTTGGAAAGGGATTAGTCCATCATGAAGGTTAAGTTGAGCACTGTTAGTTTCACATAATCGGTCCGGATACTGTTTGATCAGGCCTTGTATATTACAGATTCTGTATAGTGGATAAGGTTCATTTGTAGATCCCAATCTACTGTAGATAGATAAAATATACTGTCAGTAATAAAATAATACTGTAATACAAAGTGAAGTGGTATTTGAATTTAAGGTCTAGTGTTGCTCATTTCAAGTTCGATAAAACAAGTTACTACATTGTGAAACATTTGTGCATGTCGCGTGATGCATGGTGAGACTGGATGTGAATTGTGAACACACAAGGTTATATAATTCAGTTTATGTATTTGATGAGTATATGCAGAATGTGTAGCATTGCTGTTTAAACACACATAATGAAGCATGTGTTTTTGTTCTTTCCCCCCCTCCATATGTATTGGACACAGATATCCTGTCCAAATTTGGGATGATGTGAGCAAACTGTTGTTGAGAATTGTTTGGCTGTTAAGCCTTGTCATAGCTTAAGCTTCGTGTGTTGTTTTTATAGCCTTATTTCATTGGCACTTGGTTTGCTGTATTTGCTGCTAAGTCTGTTTTTTCTATTACTGCATTGAGTATGGGATAGTAGAAACTGAATTAACTTGAAAAGATTAAATGACTTTGCTAGTCTTTATTTCATTATCTGTTATGATACTAGAATGCCTGAGCAATTAGATTAATGTTTGATTACAGGTCTATTAAAAGACAGCCTTATCACAGTTCCAAATAAGATAACAAGGGTAACAAAATTAGCAGTCTTTTTTATGTTAAATATGTATTATTTGTAGAACTCCACTAATTACATCAGTTGCAATTACACAGTTTGGTAAAGTTTGAAAGCAGTTTTTCTTTTTAACAATTTGTGTAGGTTCTGACTCCCCCAGGTTGTCTCATTTTGCTCAGTTACTCATTTTGGCATGTGTAACGTGGCTTTACCACTGAAAACAAGCCTACACCACAGTGCCAAGTAACTCTACGTGAGCATTGTAGTATTTCATTTTTTCATTAGCTTTTTGAGTTTCTGCTGTATCTGTAAAAGATGCGCTTGGAGTTTGATGCACCCGTGAATCGCTTTGCACCCAGTTAGTTTGGGTGTATTAAGGTCCAAAGTAATATAGCACACCACTAAAAGAAGACTCTCTGATTTCTGCAGATTTCTCACGCATAGAATGTCTCCCAGGGAGCTGGGGTAGCATAGTCTGTATAGTGTCTGTGCCTACAGGCTGGACGGTCTGGGGTTCAAATCCCGGTAGGGTCAGGAGATTTTTCTTGTCTGCAAAACGTCCAGACCAGCTCAGGGGCACACCCAGTCTCCTATTCAATGGGTACCAGGGTTCTTTCCCAGCGGTAAAGTGGTTGGGGCATGACGTTAACCATTAACCTCAATTTAGTGCCGAGGTTAAGAATGAGTGGAGCTATACCTCCACTGTTCCTGTATGCCTTAATGGTATGGACAGGGAAAACTTTACCTTTACTTTTAGAATGTCTGTGATCATTCACAAACCATTTGTACCAACCAAGAATAGATAGTTCCTTTCATTTAATTCTCCTGTACTGTATTTACACTGAAGTTGCTGCTACAATATTACAATAGATCTGATGGCATGATGCAGTAACATACTGTGATACTGCTGACTGCAGTTGTACGGTATGCTCAGAAATGGAACTAATGCAGTTTATGTCCCACATTCAAAAGTCTTGAGTAGACATCTCAAATGGTCATTTTTGGTACTTAATATTTGATATTATTGAATTGATAACATATTAAAGTAGATGTGCTGTGTACAGTGGCATAGCTAGGTTTTTTGGGGAAGGAGGGGGGGATGACAGCAAGTAATCACAATAGCTGCTCGTAACAGAAATTATGAACTTAAAAAATCACAGTTATTTATTGATTTTCATTCTGTTTGGTTCAGAAATGTAAAATTTGTCAAGCAGAGAAAAGCAGTTGTTTTCACTTAAACTATTTATTTTGCCACCCATCTTGCCGCCCCTTGGACTCTGTTGCCCAAGGCAGCCGCACAACTCCCCCACCAGCTACACCCCTACTGTATATCATAGCATACATTGCCCCTCCATCTTCTGTGGCCTGAAATAATTGACGTTTAAGAAGAGATGTGAACGATTTTGGTTCAACCAGTCTGCCATTTTGCCTCAGCATTGTAGTTGTTATTAACATAAATTTTAAACTTCCTGTTGCATTCCTTTGCCTGACTCTGGGAATTCATTTAACCAGTTTGGAACTACTGTAGTGCAGTTATTTTGCTACAGATATAATTGGACTTCAGAAGTTTAAATTGGATTGTAATTGTACTGTTATTCCATATTTCTATTACAGAAAACATAATTCAGGTTGAAGAAAAATTGCAGAGTCAAAAAGACCTGTTTTCTACTATGCCATACTGTTGAGAGCTTAGCTGCAGTGTGAGGGAAAGCTTTGTGATGTAGTGTGAATTAGTAGCAGTTCTCTTGACAGGTTTGCACAAGTCAACTCTAACAGGTGAACATGACAGCAAGGTTATAGATGTGTGTGATCTGGGTACAGACAAGCATTCGATGTCCGAACAGCATGATGACACAGGACCAGATGTAAGTTCACTGATAATGGGCCATCCTTAATGCAGATAAAGTAAAACTAACAAGCCTGAATTGGTGAAACAAATTGAAATTTGTGTCTTTTGGTGCAGGCACCATTGTTTGCTTCATTCTGTCTTCTAGAAGAAGTAGGTGTATGTGCTGTCGACTTATGTGATGTATGTATATAATGTATCTGCGTGCGCGCATGAGAGAGAGAGGGAGAGAGAGCACATGCAACAGTGGGTGGGTGGGTGAGTGAGTGAGTGAGTGAGTGAGTGAGTGAGATTCAAGATTCAGTCTTGGTAAAGACTATGGATGGACAAACGTTTATGCTGTAGTTACACAACGGAAGCACATTTAAAAGGGTTTCTGTCACATTCTTGTATCTGAATATAAGCTACATTAACTATTCCCATCCTTTTTTCAGAAGATCTCTGACCTTGTCATTTTTTTCATTTGGGTCCACTGTTGGAAGCCGTCCACCACAAAATTCTGTGTTTGCTGTCACATTGCAATTGCATGCCAACTCTCATATCTTTGTTCCTTACATTCATGGACGCGTCTTCTACTAGTCACAGAAGAACATGAGATGGTGGGAGTTTTTAGCTAGAAATACTGCAGTGTTTGTCCTCTTTCATTCCCTTTTTTTGCAAATTAATTTGCAGTTGGTAGGAATGAGGTGGGGAATAAATCTTGTTTTGTGTCTTGATACTGGATCTTTTGTGTGCAAGCAGAAAGTAACTGCTAACTTGGTAACATGGCAGTAAGTCATGGCTACACCAGCTTTGTGTGGAAGAGTGGAAAAAATTTTACCAGGCTGATATGATATAGTAAGTATGTAATCCCTGTTCATTCAGTACGTTTTCCATCCAGTTCACGTTGCAGTATCAGTTCTAATTTATACAGCACATTGGCTAAAACGTCTTGCCATCTCTTTCATCTTCCTTTGCCTTTGGTTTTCAACTTCGTGCAACACATGTTTTCTCACTGCTTGATGTCTGGCTGAACTGTCTTGTAAATCTTCGCATAGCTGTCTTTCCTTTTAAATTTTTCAGTGTACTTCATCTGTCCTTTTTTAATAGGTATATGCATATATGCACATGCATATTCAATAGTTTTAATCAAACTCTGTCACAGTATATTGGATTCCAGCATCCAAAAGATTTTTTTACTAACTTTCCCCATCCTTCTTTTTCTTCCAGGGCTTTTTAAACAAGGAGTCAATAACATGGAGATAAAACTATATAATAATTTAGCAGATCATTTAAATATTTTAAAGAATGTACAACTTTGTAGCAGGACATGAAAATTGTTTTAATTTCATCAGACATTCTGTTGTGTAATGTCTTCTTATCTTATCACAGAAAATGTAATTATATGTGGTATGAGGACTGATTTTAAGGTATGGTACCATTGTAAGTTCATGACTTGTTAACATGTTGAATCATCATAATATGATATGTTAGGGACACCTGTGATGATTCATATGAACAGTTGTTTATATAAAGATAGACCCCTCCTATCTTTCTCTCACTCTGTCTCTGTAATGGGCCTATGTTTCAGCATTATACGCTCATGCAAATACAGTGTGGTATTCTTTGCCCTTTGAGGGAGGGAGATCTGTTTGGTATGGTATTTAATTCTCGCTTTAATCACTGTGTCTTATAACAATATTGCGACAGAAAGAAATATTTTAGAATTGTGGTGATGAATGCAAATTCTTCAGTGCATTCTTAGTTTTGGTCCTTCTTTCTTCATACGCAGTATATTCCATGCCTGAGGTTTACCCTTTTCTACCACTTCAAACATATCCACAAGCATCACCCCGTCTGTCTGTCTGTCTTGTTCAGTCATATTCTGTATATTCCACATTTTGCCATTCATTAACACTGTTCTTACTTTTTTGTTGTTTTGATGCGGGGAAGAGGGCAGGGGAGAGTTTGCAATTTTGTATGGAAGAATGGAAGAGGATTTAGAAATTTCAGCGAGTTGCTGCAACATTGGAATGTTAAGTGTCCTTGTGGTATAGGGTTCAGTAGTTAAATTGTGAATTTCTATCCCAAAATCATTCTTAATTGTATTGTTAAAGTACACATTACATTACAGGACTAGCAGGTTCAGGGTGTAGCATGTGACAGTGAGGCTTCTTTAGGTGTGTGTTATATTTCTGTGAGCTGGTTTTGATTTATGACTGTGCATATGCCAATACATTAAGCACTTCAGAAACAGGTAATTATTATGTGTGAGGCTGAACAAATCCACACAGCTTATCTATGACAAGTGAGGCATGAAGGCTGACAAGTGGAAAAATGCTTCAATTGATTTGTCATTATGTGTTTTGTTTCTGCATAGATGTTGATCAGCAAATCTGCAACTACTGTGAGTATGAGGGCTTTTGTTAATGTGAGACTAATCATGTGGATGTCATCATGTAGGGAAAAGATCAGAATAAAAATATAATTTATGCCAGCATGTATGGATACACTTTCTGTTCTGGAGAATGCTTGTTGGACTGCTGAAACTGAGCTAAGATATGTTGACCTATGGTATGTCATTTATGACATTACATGGGACTGGTGGTTCTTACAGGTCTTATGGGATGTAACTGTTCTTTGTCTAATAGATAGGTATAGCATTTCTGCTTCATGTGCAGAATCGAAGAAGTGAGTTGAGTTAGGAAAAGTGGTAAATGAGGGGAAATTCGTCATATTCCATTCCCTGTAAAAGGCCCAGGGCATAAGGGTGACCACTCACCTACATGTAATGCTATGGTCAAGGATAAGTGGAGCTATGTCACTGCTCCCCATGTACCTTCATGGCTTGTGTACATGGATGGCTTTGCTTGTGCTAGTTCCTTCATCCTCCATTCAGAACAGCCCATGTCCAAGGTACTGGCTCCCTTTGGATTGTTCATAGCCCCATTACATCATTCCCATCCCTATGTTATGGTCTGTTTTAGAGGGGGCAGTTTCTTCCAGACTCCTGGTACCTGTCTGCCAAACAACAGGGCATCACATCTCAGAAGATCATAATATTAATGATCAATGAGCTAATACCCAGATGGTTTCAACATACTTATTATTTTGTTCTGGGATACATGATACATTTTTGATTGCTCACAGAGTGCATAAAAATTGCAGTAATTGGAGTCTTCATAACACATTGGTTCAAAATTACATAATCTACAAGATAAAAGTGAAAGTACATTTGCCCCTCTGCAAGCCATGGAGGCTTATGGGGAGTGGAGTTGTAGCTCCACTCATTCTTAATTTGGCAGTAGGTGGGGTGAATGTGCAGTTTCACTCCCTGGCCACTTTACCTGTAAGGAGAGCATCCCTCTGTACCCATTGAATAGGAGGCTGGGTGAGCACTAGACGCAGTCTTGACTCTTCGGAGAAGAGAACAAACTGTTACTCCAGCTGGGAACAAAAGCCCAATTCCCCACTCATCAGTCTATAGTCTGGTCATCATGAACTTAAAATTCTTTGTTCTGAATGGTGAAACTAGAAACTGCTGTTCATTTTTATACAATGTGTTTGTGGACATCATCTCTACTGGCACAGATTCCAACTGTTAAATTCATAATACATACCCTCAAATTTGTGTGCTGTTGCCAGTTATATTCATATGTACAACAGACTTTTCATGCCCAATCATAGGTATGCTTATACTGTATCACACTGCCAAATCTTATATTCCCATTTCCAGTGGTTTGTTAGCTATCACCATTAAATTGAAAGCTAAATTATAAAGTATTTAAGACTTCCCTGATTGTGAATTAATTATGAATTTAGACTAAACAACCCACTGGGTTGAAGTTTGAGTTGTATCATGGAAGGTGGGACTTCTCAAAGATTTCCTATGAACTGGATACAGTGATGCCTGGATTTTATGTTTCTGAAGGCACTATTTAAGATTAATGTAAAAATCAGTGAACAGAAAAAATACTTTTATGTGTCAAGTTGTGCATGACAGAAAATGACATCCCCCATACCAGTTATCTCAGGAGTGAGATAAGGATGTATCCTGTCACCAGTAATGTTCCTCATGATAATGGATGTAGTGATGAGGAAAAGTACAGATGGAAAAAGAAGAGCTATTAGCTGGGATATTTCAGAACAGTTGGAAGACGTGGAATTTGGAGATGATGTATACCTTCTGTTCCATACCTTTGTTAACATGAAGAAGAAGGTAGGGACTTACAAACCAAAAGAAGTAACGGCAGATTATTGATTAATTCTGAAGAAAGTAAATCACTCAAAATTAAAGCAAAAAGCAAAAGGAGATTGAAAATGAATGAGAATTATATCGAAGAAGTAAAGTTTCATACTAGGGCAGTATGGTGATCAAAAATGGTGGAACAGAGACTGTTTAAAAATACAAATTCAGAAGGCAGATGCAGCTTTTATTCAACTTTATCAAGTATGGAAGGCAAGAGAGACACCTGTTGCTACAGAGTTGAGAATTTTTAGAAGTAATATCAAAGCTGTTCTTTATGGGTTGAAAACATAAGGTTACAAAGAGAATCGCAAGGGACCTGCAGACAATTATAAACTGGTGCCTCAGGAGAATGTTTAAGAACTTGTCACAGATGTTACCTGAAATGAACCATAGAGGCATGAAGAAGAGAAACCAGTGGCAGTGCAAATAAAATTGCATAAATGGAAGTGGGTTGGCTATACACCGAAGCAGGATTCCTCTCCCATAGAGAAACAACCTTTGAGTTGGAACCTGCAGGGACAGCATAGAAGAAGGCCAAGCAGGAGCTGGAGAAGAACAACAGAGGAGAAAGCTGAAGTAGTGGGAAAGGCTGGAAACACAGTCTGCTGGTGTTGCTTTGTGGAAGCCCTGTGCTCTGGGGTGGAGTAACAGGAAACGGACTTGATTAACTGGAATTAATACACTAAATTAATACTGTGTTACAGTAAAAGTGTAATGTACTTCACGCATTCTGCCCACGTGTTCAAGAAAGGAAATTCTTGCTCCTTTGCTTTATGCTGAACCCAGCAAATTTCATGCTAGAACAGGCCATGCAAGGCACAGAGGAGGATTAGCGGTATAGCTCCACTCTTTCTGCAACCTCAGTGCTAGATAGGGGTGGGTGGTCAGCACCACGCTCTGGCAGCTTTACCCCCAGGAAAGAAACCTGGTACTCATTTTACAGGAGGCTGAGTGGGCTAGTCTGGATGGGTGCGGAAAGTCTCAGCCCCCACTGGGGTTTAATCCCTGGACTGTCCAGTCCGTAGTGAGTTGCTATACCGAATACAGTGTACAAAATCCTGAATTCCTTAAAGGAAATCAGTCACGACCAACTTTTATTCTCTTCTTTTTATTTTAACACCACTGAGCTACTGGTTTCGGCCAATTATGGCCACCATCAGGCTCCACAAAAAAAAAACATGAATATGTGACACTCTACTCAGTTTAGAAGCCTTCCCCTTCGAAACTGAGTAGAGTTTCATGTATTTATGTTTTTTTGTGGAGCCTGATGATGGCCATAATTGGCCAAAGCCGATAGCTCAGTGATCTGAAAGTAAAAAGAAGAAAATAAAAGTTGGTCGTGACTGATTTCCTTCAAGGAATTGAGGATTTTGTACATTGTGTGTGTATGCCAACGGGGATGTCCAATATTAAATTTATACTGAATACACTGTCCTGCCCCACAAACCCAGTGTGCCACATTCTCAATACTACTGAAGGCAGCCATTGTGTATCCATTCTATGCGTGTATGAACATTTTTCTGTGTCATACATTTGTGTACAGTGAAGTGACCCAATCCAGAGCTACCAGCGCTGGTCCCTGCCTCCCCACCAGTGTCTGTAGCTCACCTGGGTTACTTTTACTCTACACACTGTATGATGTGATTTACATGAGGACAGGTGAAAATGAAATGTCTTTTTATTATATTGTACCTGCAACTGTTAGTTTTAGTTTATTTCCTGTTCAGTATTATTTTAGCCATTGAACAAAGAAACTAACAAACACTTGATCACTGGTCAATACCTTTGCATTTAGACAAATGGCGTAGCAGAGGAGCCAGAGATCCTGCTGACCACTAGAGTTGCTGAAGTTTTAACATATTATTTCTGTTTAAAATTTGGCTTTTATGCAGTGAAAGTAACAAATTAATTGTATTGCTTTCAGGTGTTTGTTGATGCTTTGACAGGTGAAACAGAGAGTCACCTAGAGGCTGAATCTGAGTTATTAACCAAAGCGGCTGAGGGATTGGAAGCAGTTACCAATGATTCACTGGCTCAGGAGCATAAGTTTGATGATGACCAGAGAGGAGACCCATGACAGGGCCTTTGTAGTTCCCTCATGTAAGGTTATGTTACAAAGTTGGGAAAAGTTGCATTGTTCTGTTGTTTCATAAATGCCATCTTGCAACTCTGTTTGTTAGAAATGCAACAATGCTTCCCACTCAGCATGTCATTATTTGTCAAGTGCTAGTCGAAAATTATGCAACGTGTAATAACATAACTGAAGTTCTTGATATCTCTAAAATCAGTACTGTCATGTTCTTTACATAATGAAGATTTGGCAGAGGAATGAGGTATATGACATATGATTTTGTATGTGATACTCCAGTAAACTTAAATTGAAGTTATGTCCATGTTTTGAAGAATACATATTCAACAACCATATGAAGGGAAGAATTTGATACATTCTGCTTGAGACAGCATGAATATATTGCACAGAGTGGGTGTAAAAATTAAAATTTTACATGAATATTGCCTTCACTTGTAAGCAGGAACAGTTCTTTAACATTAATTTATTTTCTAATTACAGAAATGAAATTAAATTACTGTTACCAGTTTAGAAGTGAATTTTTAAAATCTATGTTGTAACATGTTTCTGTTCCAAGAACTAAGCTTCTCTTGTTACTTCCTACAGTGGCATTTATACTGAAAAATGGCTTTGATTTTGTTTACTCAGAGGTGTTAATTTTATGCGACACAAAATGGTAGGAGTGAATGAAGCCTAATGCTGAAACATATGTATTATATGGAGAAAGTTTTCCACTTGTCTGTAATGCCTTTAATTAGTGCCTAGCAAAACAACAAAAAGACTTACTTGGTGTTGTACTGTACGATCGTATTTTGTGTCTGCAACGTACGGCGTAATGTGTGTGTTAAAAGATATATTTTGTTGCTAATGTATGCAGCAAGTCAAGTCACACAACACACCATGCGTAGTGATGTGATGGCTTCTGAAACAAAGTGAATATTACAAATTGCAGTTCAATATTTTATTTTTGTTGTGTTGTGTTATTTTGTGCTGCAGCACGTGGAAGTAGTCATTCAGCTGCGAGCAGAATATGCCAAACAAGTTTTTTATTTCAAAGGTTGATTTTTTTAAACCAAGTATTGAGCTTGGATTACGCACACTTGATGTTGATCGAACCATAGCATTCAAATTTAAAACGTGAAGCATATTCTTGACACATGTTAACATACTTGCTGTTAGAATTGGCCTGATTGCAGTTATTAAGGACTTGCTAGGAAGTTAAAAATGTAAGAATGTGGCATTATATCCGTCTTTGCCATCGGCCTAGTAAATTCTAATTGTTTTTTGAATATAAGAACTATTTTATCAGAGACTTTATGTGCTTTAGAGAGAGAGAGAGAGAGAGAGAGTGTGTGTGTGTGTGTGTGTGTGTAGCGTTTATTGCCTGTTCATTCTGCCTTTGATAAAAGCACTTTGGCATCTTCTGCCTTCCCATTCTAAAAAGCTGGATATATAATTTATTATTGCCTATCATGTTGGCTGTTCATTGAACAGTATGCAAAGTAAGACAGCGTGATTTTAGTTTACAAATTTTTTTTTGTTCGTTTACAAAATACAGTAACCAATGTTGTTTCCAATCATTGGGTAGGATAAACATTTTTTGCCAGTAATACAGTGATCTGTTAAAAACAATTATGATAAATATGTGAAATAATTAAGAACATGAATGAGAATGAGTTTTTATTGTTCGTAGAAATGTGCAAATATATTAATTTGTGTATGATTTTCCATTGAACCCTATCTTGGGAGAATGTATAAAATGCTGTATTATCCATGTTCATGTACCATAGTGGAGTTGTAAACTTGTTTTGGGCAGTGATAATTGGCTTGACTGATGGCCTCCTTACTGTTACCAGGAAAACAGAATAACACCATAACTGACGATCGCAGTAGTAGCATGTGTAACATCGTAATATGGGTTAGATAAATGCCTTACAGAAGCCAATCAAAACTCCCGTAATCAACCAAAATATGATTTGCATTATATAAAGTATACAGGAGAAAGTAAGCACATTCATTATTGTACCATACATTCTAGGAATACGGTGTATATAGTACTAAAGCAAATCAATAAAATATAATTGATATGAAATGATCATGTTGTAGTGGATTCATTACCAAACCGTTCAGTTTCTTCTTGTAAGTGCAATTTAAATTGTGTAACTTTGAGGTTCTTTCAGTGTTTAATGTAGTGTTGCACAAATTCCGCATGTCTGGTTGCCCGGACCACTAAATTTTGTATGGTGGCACCTAATATTTTTAGCACAATTATTGCAGGTTTTCCCATACATAGAAATGTGTATCAGCTCACATCTACCAACCAAGAACACCAGGTAACAGTGAATTTTACAGGTCTCTCAAGAAGTGCCTTCAGTATGGAATCTGCTTCATGTCAGCCTTCTGGCTCCTAGAAGTTGCAGGCGGCTGATAGATTTGTGGACATTTTGGTTAACTGCTGGTGGTGCTGGAACTAAATCCCAAATGTGTAGTGTAGGCGGCAGTATTTAAATTACAGGATGTAATTTTTTCATGCATACATCTCTGAAATGTTTACATAAACGGTGACATGTCTCTTTTGAAACAGGTAAATAAGGGCCCATCTATGAACTCTTTATGAACAGTATTACATCCAGTTACTTTATATAAACAGTAACATGTCTCTTCTAAAACAGGTAAATATGGGCCCATCTATGAACTCTTATGAACAGTTTTACATCCAGTTATATTCATATAAGAACAAATTGGTCACTGAACAATACACAGGTGAACAAAACCCACTATACCACATACTATACTATATGACTTCCAAATATGTCATGATTACACGTCACCTGAGTTTACATGCAGACGACCTAACACAAACTATCCTTAGTACTGTGTCTACCGTTCATACTGAAACATCTGACTCTTAAACACACTGGTACGTGGTACACTTAACATTGCAACCATCCCTCTATGAGAAAATGTTTAAAGCACAGTGATTAGTTTTTATGTAAACTTCACTACATTTGTCCACATTTGCATTTTAACTAATTTAGTGTTTTTAATATTTTCAGTAAAAAGCAAATACCTATATCTGAACTGTATATAAACCATCTGTTTCTATACACATTTTATAACAAGACACTGCGATGCATCATGTGTAATTTTAGTTTTTAAACCAATCCCTGAAGATAAGCCCAATAGGGATTGAAACATGTTGGAACAAAGTTTTGTAATGTAAGAATATTTTCAATAATAACAGTGCATTAGTTGGTAGAACTTGTACTTGCTTAATGATTATGCACGATACGAATAATATGTTTTTCATTACTTCTTTCCCTTTCCTATTTAGATGTACACCATGTTGAGTAAACAGTTCCGTGTCACATACTGATTCTATTAACTGAATATTCTTAAATCTCTTAATTAGTTTGTGCAGCTTTCTACTATACTTCCTAATTTCTTCATTAATAGTCTTGTTCAAGTCAAATCTTTGTAGGACACTTTTTAGGACAACATTTGTATGCTGAGCCTCCACTATTATAGTTAGCAACTTTTTCTGGGTAAACTCCTCTCAATATCATTAGTTCTACCAAAAAATAAGTATATCCTTTTTACTTAATTTACTTATTTCTTCCTTGGTTGTATTTGACAGTACTAATACCCCTGCACTGGGTTTTACATAACCTATTATTTTGAATGATTGTTTGACATGGTGTAATATTTCTCCAGCATATCCCCTAGTGTGTTTATCTCCCAGAACGATAATTTCCGATCTTCTATCATGATGCTCCTTGATGTTATTCCTTCTCGTTGCTGATGAGTGGGTAGTCTTACTAATTTCCATATCGTTTCTTCCTTTGTTAAACTCTGTAGATTCTGATGTTATCACAGTTTCGATGTTGTAAATGGCGGTTAGTTCATTTATATATTCATGTCGATCCCTTTCAGCTGCTATGTCAAATACTGCTTTTAGTTTCATAGGTATGGATGCTAAGATGTTTCTAACAAGAGGGCGCGTAGACTTAACCTGCAGTTCTTGTAATTCATTAAAATCTAATTCGAGTTCCAATACACTTTCTTCACTCACTAACTTTGTAATTTCTTTTATTTCACTCTGCACTGTTTTGTAACTATAATTTAAGTCCACACACTCCACTTTTAACCTCATTTCTTGACCGATATCCTTCTCTTTTCGTGCAGCGTCAGCCACCTTGACAATAATGTGATATGGATACTTTTATTAAATTTGTCGTGAAAGTTCAAGTTTGGTCAAAATTGGACAAAAATATCAGACACTTTATATGTACACCTAAGTATGCTTTACAGTGTTGACCGCGACGTTTGTCTCAACAACAGAACCAAAACTTACGTTACTAGGCTATACTTGGTTTTTCACACGCGTTTTTATCCCTTTAGTTGGCAACAATTCGACTTCCCATACTCTGCGACGCCGGTAGTGGCGTGCGTGCACCGGAAGTCGGGTCGTATTTACCATTTTGTGGGAAGCGAAGGTGTTTGGTTATTGTGTGATCTGTGTGCGTTTAGGATGGTGAAACGAAAGAATTTGATTGATTCAGACAGTGGGGAAAGCGGTGAGAGTGGGTCTGATTTAGATTCTGTAAGTCTCTACCATTTTTCTTGTTCAAAATCATATGTTTAATACAGTGTAAGTCATCATGATGTCATTCAAATAACAGGACTATTGTTCTAAATCCAGTTGAATTTTAAGTCTCTTGGAAAGAAAAGTAATGGTGCTCTGGAAGATATTAGTTCACATTTACTGTGATGTGTTCGTGTAAACGCTTACCCGTACCCATACATCCGTCAGACGACACGTTATGTTGTGTCTTCTGCCCACTGCAAATGTAGTTTTATCAGAACTGAATTGTGAATACGTAGCTGAAATTGCACATTACTGTAAAAATTTAATAAAGTAAGTGGTATATCTGCCTTATATACAGTATTTTCCCGTCGGACAGTGGCTATGGCTCAAATAGCAGTCTAACCTCACAATCACTTTTTCGTGTCTAACTTTCAAAGAGATATTAGTTACATGTACGAACAGTTTCATTACATTTGTTATCAAATGATTCAACTTACAGGTCGCATATATATATGCAACTAATATTTTCTAACATCTAATATGCACAGTAGATTCTTGAACTTAAATTTATTTATTGTATACTGTTAGGAGCTGCTGTCCCTTGCAAAGAAGCAAAAGACAAAGCATGATGAATCTGCAATTGGAAGTAGTAACAAAAAACCTGAGAATACTTTTACTGAATCTGATACATCAGATTCGGGTGATGAATGGGATGCTCGGGGCAGTAGCAAAAAGAAGAAGAAGCCCAAGCCAGCCAAAAGGACAGGAAAGCGAACTATCACAAAATCATCATCTGGCAGTGACAATGACAGCGACAAAGGAAAGAGTTCTGAACCTGAAGAAGGTAAATATGTGAGAATGTCTTAATGTAATTTTCCTTCTATTTCATAACTTGTTGGATGAAAGGTGTAATTTCAGAAAACTTTTACGCATTATAGTAGAGTTCTATGAAACGAAAAAGCTGATTTTGTGGCAACAATGTAAGAGTTTTAAGTATATTGCTGGAACTTGAAAGCCATGAAAAGAAGTCACTTGGATCCATGCCCTCACATTTCCATAGAGTTGTTATGCTTCACCCTCTATGTGAGTAGTCCCCTCCAGTTTTATAAGCATTTTGTTTACAGGAACATTGGTAGTTATAGCCTTTAGTAGTGATGAATGTTTGGACTAGTTGATAGAGGCCACAGGGGTGGGAGAGTAAAAAAAATACCATATTTAGACATGGGAAGCATTGAGTATTTCTATCTCCAACACTGTGAGACTTCTTTGTAGCTAAATTTATTGCAGCTGGGTTGTACCATGATTTTAACCACTAGTGTTAATGGTGGAATTTCTTTGTACCCAGGTGATTGACCATGTGCTGGGGGTTAAGTGTATGCAGATTAATTATATTGTTACAGCATGGTGATCATTTATGGATGCCACTTTTACTCATGCATTACGCTGATGCAGCTCTCAATTCATTTGTGTTAGTCAGGCTATTGTAGACTTCTCACTAAACTACAAATATGTTATATGCAATCTGACTAAGGGAGGAATTGACATGAGGGAAGGAACATGGGCTGAGGGTGTTCAAGAATAGGGTGCTGAGGAAGATATTTGGGCCTAAGAGGGATGAGGTAACAGATGGAGAAATATATGTAACAAGGAGCTTTATGATCTGTACTCCTCACCAAATATTATTTGGCTGATCAACTCAAGAAGAATGAGATTGGTGGGGCATGTAGCATCTATGGGGAGAGGAGGGATGTGCATATGGTTTTGGTGCGGAAACCTGAGGGTAAGAGACCACTTGGAAGACCTAGGTGTAGACGGGAACATCACTAAATAAATAAAATACAGCATCATTAAAAAATCTTAAAATCCACAAACTGTGTCCATAAGTTAGACCTGATGTTAGGATGCCAGGGATTAAATACATTTTGTAGGGCCGTCATTGTTTGTTTGATATTTGAAGTCTTCATGGCAGTTAACTCAGAGATTATAGTTTCCTAGGATTTAGTGGTAAATAGGTGTGGCTCAGGGTAGCTTAGTTGGTATAGCACCTTGCTGTGGGCTGGACAGCCCAGGGATTGAATCTCGGTGGTGGTGAGTTTTTCTGCACCCATCCAGACTGGCTCTGGGGCCCACCCAGCCTTCTGTACAATGGGTACTGTGTCTCTTTCCCAGGGATAAAGTGAGCAGGGCATGGCATTGACTACCAACCCTATCTAGTACCAAGTTAAAGAATGAGTAGAGCTGTACCTCTCCTCCCCATCTGGGCCTTCATGGTCTGTTACAGGGTAAACTTTACCTTTACCTAGTGGTAAATATGCACCAACAATGGAGGAACCTGCTGCATCTTTGTATCCTGAAGACAAAAAAATCAGCATGTTTCTTAGAAATGGTACCTAGCTGCCACACTGCACAGTGTCATGTCCCAGGAGACTGTAATCGTGATGATTTATTCCTTGTTTACATGCGTGCCCTATACATATTCTGTTAAGGTTCTGTCTGTAGGAATGTTTGTGCTTTATGTTATGACAGGTGAAGTTACTGACTCTGAAGGGAGTGAGTCCTACAGCTCAGCTCTCAGTCAAGAAGAATTTAATGATGGTTATGATGAGAATCTGATGGGCGATGAAGAAGACCAGGCTCGCCTGGCACAGATGACAGAAAAGGAGCGGGAGCAAGAGATTTTCAAACGGATAGAACAGCGTGAAGTAATGAAAACTAGGTATGACATGAAAGTCCTCTGCTGGAATAAAGTCCAAGCTTAGTCTAGTCCAGTAACCACTGCCAGACAGTGAGAAAGTTGTAAGTTTTGAGTCTTTCATGGCTGGCGTTGCTCATAAGATAGTCATCTGCGTTATGACGCCATAAGTTTGTTCTGACATTTTGGAGGAATATGCTTCATTGTGACTGAATTTGGTTCAGATGGGTGCCGAAGTGACTGGTAGGAGGAAATGTTTTGTTTCTGTAAGGACGTTGCAGTGTATTACCAGTCAGAGCTATGAAAAGGGAAGGTAGGATAGATCTTGTACTGTGACAATGGGAATTGCTTTGATATAAGATCTGTGCCCTCTTCCATTTACCATGTAGGAGTGCAGGATGACACCAATATTTTTGGCTGTCTCTGTGTACAGGGTGATGGAGTTATGTATGGGTAGATCTTAAAAGTGATTCAGGGAAGGAAGTGGGTCAGTTATATAGGGTTGCAGAGAATATGGCAGTTCAGAACTGCAGGAAGCAGGGAGCCAGTAGGTTACTTTCCAAGCTGTGAAGTTGAACCTTTTCCCTTTCCCAGTCCCAGATTCCATTGGTCTCATCGGTTCCTTGTTCCTAATTTCACATAACTTGGAATTGGTATCTTGAGTTTTTTTTCACGCCTGCTGTTTCTATCCTATCAGACTTCAAAACTGGTGTATGTTACTTCTGACATTTGTATTGTTGTTCTGCCGTGGAATCGTCTTTGACTATTACAGAGTACTGACCATTGGTCCACCTTCACCATCGAAATCGTGTTGCCTGTAAACCCCTTTATTTGTTAATGATATATCAGTTTGTTGGGTACTATATCCAAGAACTAAAACTGCATATACAGGAGGCCATGGGTTCAAATGTCATCCCAGAGATGCTGTTCTGACTGTTTTGTGATTTTATGTGGTTTCCTATTAGCAGTCTTGGGATAGTGTCTCAGATTAGGCTGCAGTTGCTTCTACATAATTTCCAATTCATTATTAATTTGTCATCCTGTCATTTGAGACTGTAGTCTGAGGTGTTGAAACATTTTGAAGAATACATTAATATGAATTATTACACGTTTTTACCTTTGACTAGAAGGGATACCTGAGTGTGGAATTTATTTTCTCTGCAAGAAGGTATTAATCTGTTTAATGTGTTTGGTCTGTACAGGGTGTGAAATGAGAGAGCATTGGCTGGAACCTTAAGTTTTGAAAGTTTAAGTTATGTGACATTTTTTCATAGATGAAGAAGTTTATGCAAAGATCGTGTTACTGATCGCAACCATTACCAAATGCCACGCATGTTGAACTTTCTGGGTTATTTTGGTAACACATTTTGATCATGTACATAATAACTGAAATGAATCAATATTAACAACTTGCAGTACAAGATGTTAAGTTGTGTGGACTTTAAATTCAGTGATTGTGCATGTTTCAGCAAACTTTTGCCATCCTTGGGTATCGTGCAATCTTGTATGAAAATTATTAAAGATCATAAAAATCAATAATGCTAAAAGTTGCAACAAAGTATGAGCTTTAAGTAGTACATGAAAGTCATCAGTTACATGTATAATATACAGGGTGTTTCAGGAGGAGTCTGCCATGCTTCAGGAGAACATGCATTAGGTCGATTCACATTGATGTAACTAAACATGCCTATAGCCAAAGATGAATGGTTACGGAGGTAATGACGTGAGAGAAAAATGTAGACTTCTTTTGGTTCTGTGTACTTCACCTGCTTAACGTGATGCATTATCTGTACACTGCACACATCAGTGAGCTAATAGCAAAGGCAAACCATACAGAGGGTAGTGTGTTATGTAAAGCACTTGGAGCCCGAAGGTGGTTTTTGTGAAACTAGTGTGAGTTTTTCTTACTTAATGTCTTCATGCCACTAATATGCTAATGAGATATTAAGTACATCACAGGAAGTACAAACTCCTCATCATTTTATCATGTATTTTGTAATTACAAAATACATATTAAGAACTTATACATTTTTTGATTATAATCACTAAATGTATAACAGTTCCCTTTCTTTAGAACTTATGCTGCCATTATGTCCATAATTTTGCATATAGGTATTTTTGTTAATGTAAATGTAACTTAACCTAAGAAACATTCTCCTGAAATGTGGCAGATTCCTCCAGAAACATCCTGTATATAAACGCTTAAGCATACGTGTAATTATTAACATTACAGGGCTTATTTTATGTAAATATAACTACATGCGCGCCTGTGTGCTCATCCTAATTTCATGTGATAAGTGTAGCATTCAATCTGGCTATTATTGTATTTTGTGCGACATAGATCGATTCTTTCCTGTTGAATACCAAAACAGTAATGTATATAGGATGCAGAATTAAGCAAAAGGATGTTTTATAAGTCATGTAATTTAAAATAAACATAAATTAGCATATTGTATTTTACCTCGGTGGTATTTATTCATACCGTTTCTGTGGTATATATATTCGTGTGCAGTTGCAGATGCAATAGTCTGTTCCATATGCATAACTTAAAACAGCCTGGAAAATTTTTCTCTTTTTTCCCTGTTTGTAAGTGTGATGTAAGTATTCTAACAATATTTTTTGTAGGTTTGAAATTGAGAAGAAGTTGCGGTTAGCTAGGAAACAAGAAATGAGGAAGAAGCGAGATCAGGAGAAGAAGAAAGAGGAAAAAATGGATGCAAAAGAAAGAAGTAAGGAACGGAAAAAAACTGTGGAGGAGAACAGGGGGAAGGTGGATAAGAAAGCTGCAGCAATGAACATGCTTAAGGCACGTCGTGAGGAAAAACGTGAGAGAGGTATGTGTATGTATGTGTGTGTACATGCACATGCGCACATGATGACAGAAGCAGGTTGTGCCTTTCAAAGTCTTTACAAGTAACTGTGAACTGCTGTATGAACAATTATATAAGTACTGACATTTTTGTGCAAATTAAACTTCCATACATTATCCTTACCTGCTGCGATTTGGAAGTTGCTTTGGAAATTTGTGCCACAGCTGTCACGAATGTCTGCTGCACGCTGTTTACTTTGTTATCACAGGGTACACCATTGTCCATTCTATAATGCTTGGATATGCTTCCATGCAGCCATCATGCATTGACTGGCTGCATGCAGTTGCTGAGGCAGTGTGTCTTGTATGACTTGTGGGTGCATATCAGTCTGTGTGACAGTTTACATGTGTTTCAACACAGTGGCCTGAACTAAAAGTGTTAAAACTTTTTAGTGCAGATTAGCTTTACATCGTGGGTCAAACTGAGTATGTTCCTCCCCACCCCTACCCATTTTTACGTATGGCTGTAGACCCTGACTGTCTGAAGTGGTGTGTTCTGAGAATGTTGTATTTTAATCATATGGATGTATCTGACTTAAATGCCAGACAGTCAGTGTGGTAACTGTTTCAGGTTTAGTATGCCTTGAACCTGTGATGAGCCGTAGTAGCATACTTATTATAGTGACCAGGCTAGAGGCTCGACGGTCTGGGTTTGAATCCCAGAACAGGCGAGAGATTTTTCCCTTCTCCAAAATGTCCAGACGGGCTCTGGAACGTACACAGCCTCCTATTTAGTGGGTGTCAGGCTTCTCTCTCAAGCTGGGCTGTGGAGTCGGTTTCGGAACAAATTTTAGATGGAGTTGGAGTCGGTAAAAAGGTACCGACTCCGAGTTCAATTTAAAATCTTAAGTAGATACTCCAAATTCAGAACTCTAATATCTACAATAACCAGTAGACTTATGCTTAAATATAGGTTATAAGTCTAAAAAGTAGCCTGATGATCCATGTGGCAGTGATAAAATGTCTTATAGGTTTACCATTATTAATACATATTGAGATTTTATGAAGGAGTCGGAGTTCTAAAAATTGAGAAGTTGGAGTCGGAAGTTTTGTGTACCGACTCCACAGCCTGCTCCCAAGGGGTTAAAGTGGTTGGGGCATGAAGTTAGCCACTCACCACCATCTAATGCCAAGGTTAGGAGTGAGTGGAGCTATACTTCTACTCTTCCAATATACCTTCATGGCATGAACAGGGAAAAATTTACCTTCACCTTTAACTGTGCCTTTACCTTTACCTTGCATCTTATAACATTTGACACCTCACTAACAATTAGCACGCGCACGCGCGCGCGCGCGCACACACACACACACACACACACACACACACACACACACACACACACTGAAACCAGAAAGCTTTAGCTTTCATCCTGTTATTTTACATTGTGGAGAACTAAATTATTATCAAAGAAAATGTGAATAACTTTTGAGCTGTGGAACACATTTTAATGAAGTTTTTGACACTTATTTACAGCATTTCAGTACATGCATAAGAGGAGTTCTGGCTTTCTGGATTACTCTGTTCTGTACTTCCACCTTTCCTCTTTGTGATGCTGCTTCGTGCAGCATCACAAAGTTTTCTTATACTTCTACTTTGGACATCTTCCATAACCTTCATTGTGATGGAAATTAGACACTTATATATACGTATATATGTGTTCAACTGCATTAGCTCCATACAGTCAGTCATCCAAAGGATGGCGTGAGACATTTTAAAACTTTACAGGTGCTTTCGGGGTCTTAATCCAGAATCCTAATTCTAAGCCTGAGGCACTTTCAGGCTCATAACCCAGGAAAGACTGTTGACCTTGGAGTTGCATGATACAAAGTGCACTGGAATGCATTGCCCCATTCATGGCATAGTTATATTTAAATATAATTGCAGTGATATTTTCTGTTCTTGTTTCATGCCATATCTAGAAGTATTTTCGTGCAAGAGAGTTTTATTGAGTGACTGGATGTGTCCCAGATGATTTCTGATTATACGTTTATACCTCAAAATTATTTACTTAAACTTTTACAAGTTGTTTTAGGGTATATTCCAATGCTGGCATTGTACATTGTAGATTATTGTTAGTTCACATCAGCTTTTGTAACATTTATGCTAACTGGGTGGGTATTTAAGTTTTAGCACCTTGTTTGTGAAAAAAGTATTATTTGAAAAGAAAAAGATAAAAAATCATGAAATGAACAGTTTTGTTGAAAATAAAGCAGAAATTATGCAGCACGTGTTCAAAATGCAGTAAATTTCCTTGGTGCCTTAATATATAACATGAATTTCTAGGGATTTTTTGCTACATGTGTTTGTATATGCGAATGCATGTTTTTAAAAGGTTATACTTAAATTTTTACCTTAAAAAAGCAAAATAATTTGTCAGAAACAGAAGAAGATTAGGATTTGTAAATGGTTAAAATTAATATATGAATGTCAAATGAATTGTATATTTTTATGGAAAATTGTGGCATTGAATGATTCACAAAACTTGTAGTTAGACTACCAGCCTGGAGAACGTAACTCTCATGGGTATTGAGGGGATACCTGTGTGCATGACGAAAGATCACCTTGGGGTAGAAGTATGTTGAGGTATAAATACTGCATACTACTACATATGTGACAGAAATCTTAAAACTTTATATGTAAGTTATGGTTTGTTTCATGAAAATCTTATATTACGATGTTTTAAAAATAATTTCTTCTGTAAAATGTTACATATTGACTTGCTTTTGGTTGTGCTTTGATTGCCTATTGGGACATTTTTTCTGTTTACAAGTGAATCATAATTTGATTTATGAACTCTGTGTTACTTATATTTGCCAGAGGAGAAGGAAAAGCAGCAACGAATTGAACAAGAAAAGCGTCGTGAAGAAGAAAAAGAGGGTGTTGATAGAGAAGAGGATGATGGCGAACAGCCAGAAGAAAAGTCAAATAGTTCCAAAACTAAGCTAAAAGCATCTGATATTTACTCGGACGACAGTGGGTCGGAAAGTGATAAATCCGATAAAGCTGAGAGTCGGAAAAGAAGTAGCAGCAGTAGTTCCAGGAGTAGTAGTGACTCTGAGTCAGACAAGAAGTGAGTGTACTGTCTATTTGTTCTGCAGTGTGTAACTAACTATGTCATGCATGCAAAGATAATTAAGTTCTTTGTGATATGTATAAACATAACTTTCCCCTCCCATTTCTTACACAGACCTAACAGGGGACTTACAAAGGTATTAAATTTAATCCATGCTGTTGCCCGTGTAGGTATTAGTAGGAGCTGTTAATATTTTGTGGATGGTTTTTCAAATTATAAGCAAAACTGGATTTTTAAATTGTTCTTGAATGCCGTATTTGCAGCATGTCATAAAAGTGAGTTATATTTAGTGCATTATTTAAGCTATAAAGTAGAAACAAGAATTTGAATTTTAATAAAGAGTTCGTTTACCTACATAAAAAGTTTTGATGTAACCAGTCATTATGTGTGCTCATTGGTTTGCATATATTTTGAATATTTTGTGACTGTTGAATTATGTGTTCTTCGAGGGAAGCTCTTAATTGTCTCCCAGATATGTTGAAAGTGACAGCATATTATGTGTCTTGCAAGTTATTGCCACAACATACCATTGTATTGAGACACAGTTTGCTGCAGCATTTGCAAAACATTCTTTCAGTACCAGAGATGCACGGGGGGGGGGGGGGGGGGGGGGGGGGGCCCCCGGCCCGGGGGGGGGGGGGGGGGGGGGGGGGG
>BLKM01007126.1:817508-858512 GCA_013340265.1 Coptotermes formosanus | reverse complement strand
CCCCCCACCCCCCAAATAAAAAGTTAAAGACATGGATTTTGTAGACATAATGAGATCAAACATAAAATAAAGTAAAAAGTAGAACAATCCCATTACAGGCCTGGACAGGCCCTTAGGGTTCCAGAAGTTTGAGGCTCCCAGATTTTTAGACTATTGGCACATGAAGTTGTCAGCCCTACACACTGGCTGCTTTTACCCCCCAGGAAATATTCCTGGTACTCATTTCTGTTAGAGGTTGAGTCGACCCCAGGGCCATAGTCCTGCTGGAAGGATTATTTAAATGAATAATTCCAATGACACCATCGGGAATCGAACCCATGACCTTCAGGTTTGTAGTGCAGTGCCTCAACCACTGCACTACCGCGTGCCCTAGTGAGATCAAACATTTTACTTAATTTACCCTTCGGCCAAAATCAGCCGATGACTAGTACATGAGAATTTTGAAAAATGAAATGAAAAAACTTAAGATGTCTTAGATGAAACTAGAAGAACCTAGAAGATTAGACCTTGTGATTTAAATTAGGTGAGTGAGTGACTTGTATGTCTATAAATGCAGTTGCAAATGGTGTTATGTTACAGCTATACTTACAACATGGTTGTTATAACATAAATTTCAAACCAAACATAAATTATGTGTATCCTCAAGGTCATCCCCCTTTCTCCAGTAATAAATTTGGGTGCACACCTGTTCTGTACAAACATTGCTTTTATGACTGCTTGGTAAATTTGATTGAATATGGCTGTTGTGTATTCACTTCTCAACTGTTCTTCTCCTCTAATTTAGCTAGTGTTAATGAATCTTCACATAATCATCTTCATGCCCATGTTTTGTCACATTCTTGCTATGTCTGTTAGATAATTGAAACTTATTGACTTCCCAAATCATTGTCTGCATTCTTATTTACCACTTACGTTTGCAGTCTTTAATAACATATAACCCTTTCCTCCATTAATGCATATTAATTCTGAGTTTAATATTTATTTATGTCATGAATGCTTCTTTCTGGATTTTATGTTTGCTGTAAAGTAATAGTTATGTTGGTTCTCAACAAAGACAGGGCTAAAAGTTGCTACATTAAATGTGTCCTCTTTTCTAAACATGGTTACCACTTTTAATGAGGCAGAGTAGTGTAGTAGTTGTGGGTATAATGACTAGGTCCAGCCTGGATCTCCAAAGAAGTTTGCTTTAGTTCCTGGCAGGGGATAGAGATTTATCTCCAAGCACTGAGACTGGTTTTGGCCCTAACCCGCTTCCTGTTCAGTGGATACTGGGGGATCTCTCCCCTAGCATAAAGTAGCCAGGGTATGAAGTTTACTGTTCACCCCCATCTGTAATGCCAGAGTTAAGAATGAGTGGAGCTGTGCCTACTGTCTTTGACAAGCCTTTCTTTCATGCCTGTTACCTAATCTCTCTTAAGATACAACTGTCCCTTTTTCAGTTCCCAACTTTGTGTACCAGGGTCTTTCCTCAGAAGTTAATTGTTCTCCACCTGCTCATGAAATCTTGTTCCATTTTTAGTATCCAGAGTTCTAGAAATCAGCCATATGTACACGTTTTAGCTTATGGTGAAACCATCAGGTGTGTGTTTTACCTTTTAATTCATAAATACAGCCTGATGGTGACATGATCATAAACCAAAACTTGTAGATGTATGTGATTTTTATACTTTTGAATATGTGGTTATGTTTGCCAGACAGGTTGTTGGTTTTATTGTTATTACTACATGTTGGATGAGTTACCTCAAACTTAAGTTCAGTTAGAACTGGATAAGTGTCTGCAGTAAAGACCAATGTGTTATTGATCTGTATTGAAGAAGTATGTGAATTTGCACAGTGACTTTTGGGTCAATTTAAGATCAAGTGTGGACATTTGTGTTTGAAGTGACATTAAATCTTAAATGTGCAGCATTCTAAACCCATAATATCAGGAGTACCACAACTAAAAAATAAAAAATTATTCATTTTGGGTGTTTGTGCTGCTTTGTAATGGGTAAATAAATGCATACTAGCTAAGACAGGAACCAGCGTCTGGTGGAAGGAGAGAGCTGTGGATGTGGCATTAGTTTACAGTGTTAGTAGAAACCTTCACTGGCAAATAGTGCCATTGACCTTTTTTTTTTTTCCTTTTTTTAAGTTGTGGCCCATTTGTTTGACATGTGTGTTCTGTTGTGATAATGACATTGAAGTATGTGTTATAATTTTCAGGTCTGTAGCCAGTTCCCGTAAGAAATCTAAGAAGGTGCAATATGTTACAAAGAAAGAGGACTTGAACAAGATGCGATTGTCAAGATATAAGATGGAAAGGTATGCATATCTGGGAAAGGGAATGGTGGGGGGAGAGAGAGAGAGAAAGTTTATTTATTTGTTTTATTTATCTATTTATTTATTTGTTTATTTAAGAACACTGATAGTAACTTATATGGCATCAAATGGTAGGATGATTACTGAATAACAAATTGGACAACGTGTGGAAGGAAGCATTCAAGGCCTCATTGGAGTGCTGTCCTGGCATATACCTGGTAGAATGGAGAGAAACGATGACAAACCTGAGTTCTGAATGGCTAGTGCACTAATTATGAAATATGTAGCAGAACAAGGTGTTTAAACCAGGGACTTGGTTGTTGTTGGGATAAGCCAGCTATAGGGTTGTGAGTCTGCTCCATCTACACGTCATTGTGCAGCTTTTTTGATTACAGATTGATGCTCGAAACTGTGTTACAGCTGTGAAGAATGACATCGCTCTCCCCTGTCCTCATTAGTTCAGATTCCATATTAGCCTTTATTGTTGTACAAGTCTATATGCTGTTCTTTGAAATGCACTGGCAAATAGTGTATCCTGCCATATGCTGGTCTGGGTGTTTGCTTGGCAGTAATTTAAATGTCCAAGCTAAGCCAGAAAATGTAAGGCAGTCAATACATGCCATTGGCATTTACATCCATCTCCTGAAGCTATACGTGCTTCCCTTTCTGCCAGCCTAACTCTCACATCGGAATTAACAGAATTGACCACATGGGTGCTCCCCTATCCCAAAAATTGATTCTGTTCTTTTGCCCAGGTAGTTAGCAATGTCAACACATATACTTGGAGGCACTAAACAAACAACAAAACATATTACCCACAGGTTTAACCGTTTTGGCACCAGCCTCCAGGGGTATGTTGGAAATGCTGTGCACTGGGCAACTTTTGATGAAAACTTTAAAATATGGAATGCTGGTTTAAGTAGAAAGACATTGGTCTGTATTACAAAAAGATCCGTGCTACTGATTTATGTGACCACTACTGCATTCTCAGGCGCAAAATGGCAGTTATACACACATAAGACATGATGGCCTATACAGTAAAAACCCTCTTAAGAGGTTTTTGAAAATTCCAAGAAAATCTGACTTCTTAAGCGGGAAATGTCTTACGAGGGCGGAACCACAAAGTTTTGGTTTTTTTTCTGTGAACTTATTACATATTTGTGCTGAACTTGTATAATTTTTAGCTTTCTTAACACATTCTCACCTGTATCTGACCATCTAACCATTTTATCTGTCACCTTTCACTCATAGTTTTTTTTACACCTTTAAGTATACTGTCACTGACTTTTCATTCACAAGCTCACGTTTCGTTCCAGATGTTTACTTTTCCTTGAAATATTTGTCCTGCATGGATTTTCTTGCTCTTTTGCAAAAACAGAAGCAGTATACATCTTCAGATTCCATACGTTTGCTGTTAGGTGGACCATAAGGGGTGGTCAGTAGTTCCAGGGACTTTCACTAACTCTGCAGTGTCTTGAATTTATTTTCTGGAGTTGCTGATATAACTTATCTGCACACAGTTACCACAGATGTTTCACCATCATGCTACACCATAACACATTTATATTACCACCAGTAAATTACATTTAAACAAGTAGTTGCGTGCAAGCACCCACACATCTGGCATCAAACTGCTGTCCCCTCAGCAAGGGGGAAATCCAGGTGGCTTCGACTAGCATGCCTAAACTTCTTTAAATGTTGCTGGCTGGCTGAGTTCCCTCATAGCGCTCGGCCAGTTGAAGCAGCAGGTCAGCTTCCACATGCCAGCATTGTGAGATGCAGGCTCAGACAGGTCACTGAACAGCTAGGATAGGCTTCCTGATACCATCTTCCAGTCGTCGTGCCAGAGACTGTGTAGTGGGGTGTGACTGGCTACAGTCTCTGCATTGTGAGAGAAATGCAAAACCCCCACGCCATTTTGCTGCGTCATTCTGCTGTGTGAAACTTGCAGAAATGACCTTGAAAATTAACCTACATGAATGGACCACGCCATTTGGAAACAGATTGAATGGAAACTCAGGGAAATTGTTTAAGATTTTGATATAGGAAATGTATTAAACACATAAAAAAATTGTTTCATCATCGACTTTTGTCACGTCTTGTTCCTCGTCAACTTTTGTTACTTCTTAGGTGGGGAATTTTCATATGCAGTTACATGTTAAAAATGCAGTGTGTAATGTTAATCAAGTGGGAGAATTTTGGTGCTTTTTTATCCTGACTTCATAGGCGAGAAAACATCTTGACTGGGGATGTCTTGAATGTGTTCTACTGCAGTTTTGCCACGGCTGAGAGTGCAGCTGCAGCAGTGGCCAATCAGCTGGCCATAAAACATGAAAACTGTTAGTTAGCCACTTTGATTGGCTCATCAATCAGGAGCTGTGTAACTGTCCCGCTTGCCTGCTAGAAGGAGGACCCATGTTTTAGTCTGCTTGAATGAAAATGGGTTTTTCTTTGTGTATCCGCCCCATGTCCACTTACCTTCCAAAGTTCCTGTGTCTTACCTTCTAGACCTGTGCTTACTTCTGTTGGAAAGTAAAGTGTTATATTTTTGTGCATGTATGTTCTTTGACATGTCTTACAGCAGTCTGCATATGGAAGAACAAGTGATGGGAGTTTTATATTTTCCCACACAGAAGTGTCTTTTTAGGCATGTTTGCAAGACAGTTTGAAAAAACTGGCTGTTATATTTGTGATGCCTATCTGTCACACGGAGCAGCTTGGCTGCCACCAGACTAGTCACCGGGTACGTGGGGGGGATTTTTTATTACAGTTTCTTATCACAGTGTGCTTTTGACTAGAATCAAACAAAAATTAACGAACACTTTATGTAAACACCTCAGTACATTTATATCTTGTCATCATTTACGAGATTAGTACAAGAAATATAGCAAAGCCACGGAGGCGAGGGAAACAGGCAGTGGTCTAGGCAAAACATACTGTAATATATGATCACACACAAAGAACAAGGCCGTCATTGTTGTTTATTGAATTTATTGTTAGTCTGTTGCAAAGTACAGAAAAAATTTGTACTGTGGGTTGTGTAAAATGTGGAAGGGCATGTTTAAAATACTTTTATTTGCAGTGTTTCTTGTCAAATTATTCATGAATTTAAAATCCAGAGACTAACAGACTGAACATACCAGAAATGCTATGCTCTGCCAACATTCCCCAACATGGTATATTTTCACTGTTGCTGGGAGTTTGTTCCATGTGGTGTTGTCCACTATTCAGGATAGTACACAGGAGCTAGGGGCTCGTTAATGAATTTTATATGGATGGTTTGTAAATTCTGGCAGCGTTAATCTGAATCAGTTGTATACAAGCCATTTCACAAAGAAAAATAATTTTTTATGCCTTTTTCATCTTTTGCTTTTTCCTCTTTTTCGATAGAAAATCGAGTTTATTACCTCAGCCAGACCTGTGACAGTGGCTGAGGGTAAGAAAACTAACATAGACATTTCCAAACTTATGTGTACATAATTTTAAAGGAAGTAAAAAAACAGCTTTTTAAACATGCCAAATTTTTCTTTGCGGTATGGAAAGCACAGTGAGATTAAAGGAGACAGAAGGAATATTGTGGTGTGATAACACAGGTAGTCTGGTGGTCATGCTGCAGCCAGTCAGGTTCCATTTTGCTGGAGTTTGGATTTCAACTAGGATTTCCCTTGTGTGTGTGTGTGTGTGTGTGTGTGTGTGTGTGTGTGTGTGTGTGTGTGTGTGTGTGTGCGTGCGTGCGTGCGTGCGCGCGCGCGCGCGTGCGTGCGTGCACGCGTGTTTGTTTGTTTGTTTGTTTGGTGAACTGTATGTATACTCAGTTCTGACTCGCACAAAATTAGATGTGCATCAGACCTTCCAGAGTGTAACTTTTGTGTATGTCAGATTGTATTTGTGTGTGTCACTTCAGCTGTGATGTGTAAGTGCCAGTGCACAAGAATTAATGAGTTTTATGCATGTTACAGGTTTGTTCATCTGCCCTTTTTTGATAGGGTTGTTAAAGGGTGCTTTGTACGAGTAGGAATTGGTAGTCACAATGGAAAACCTGTTTATAGGGTGAGTAGTATATCACCACAGACAACTTTATATTGTTAATCATTCTTATAACATTTCTTGTACTTTTTTATTGTATGTAATTCCAACTTATGTCACTTACTTACAAGCAGTATATGTTGAACTATTTTGTAGTATATGTTCCCCTGCATGTTTCAGCTTGGATAAGCCATATTCAGTTGGCTCCAATTACAAAGGAAAAAGCAAGACATATATTAACATAAAAACACATCATCAAGTATGTAGTAAACCATGCATAAAATATGGCAGCCAGATGTCAAGGAATTCATACAATTGAAATACATAATTAAAATTTGAGCTTAATATTTCTGTGTGTGGATATGAATTCACTGACATCTGGCTGCGACATTTTAAACATGGTTGTTCTATTTATATTTGACAGTGTGTATTCATGTTGCTTTGCCTCTTGTTTTTTCCCATGTAATTGAATCCTCCTGAAGATGGCTTATCCATGCTGAAACATGAAGGGGAATGTATGCTACAAAACAGTACAATATACTGTATGTTTTCACTGATATTATCAGGACGAACTCGTACACAACACAAAATCACAATACACCAAGTTTCACATAATTCCCAGCATGTTTAGGTGTGAATTCATGCCATCTGCTGGGGAACATACAGAACACTTGAAACACTTAAGATAACACTAGCCTGGTTATTTAAAGGTTGATTAAAAACATGGTTGTCCAGATGACACACTGCTGAATTCACACCATCTTCAGGAGAACATAAAAGCACTTGTGTTTGTAAGTGCTTGTATGTTCCCTGAAGAGCGTGTGAATTCACACCAAAACATGTTGGGAGTTCTGTGAAACTTGGTATATTGTGATTTCATGTTGTGTATGAGTTGGTCCTGATAATGTATGTGAAAATGTACGTGCACAGTATGGACCATTTTGAATAGTGTATGCTGTTTGTCAGTAAGTGCAATAAGTTGGAACGATATGTAATAAATATACATCTAATGCATAGAATGTTTATAATATAGGATATGTATTGTACTGTTTGTAAACAAGGGTAAATTGTGAGAAACTTGAAATGTGTCTGCACTGAGGGCTGCAAAGGTATCATTAAGAGTAGTAAAATGTTAGGGCCAAAAATATGTTCACCCGTGGAATTTTAAGTTCTCGCATTGGTGTTACTAAAGATGCAAGACTTCTGGCATGTTGTGCCTTGTCAGTAAATACTTAACCATTGTTTTGAATGATTACAGAGGCTTCACTTTCAGGGTCAGAAAATTTTGAGTAGGCTCATGGCAAGATATGTTCTCCTGGTTGCCAGTGGTGACTGAAAAATGTTGGCAGTAATTTCTTCTCATGCCAACCTCTGGATTTCTGTCAACTTAGTTATGATACATAAGGCCCTGGGCAATACATTAGGTTATGAGCACTTGTGCAGCTTGTCATGGGGATGCAGTTTGGTAGATGCTACCAGAATGTTGCCATTAGAATACTGGGTCAGGTTTATTTATTTCTCTTCAGCAGACCATTTCTCAGCTTAGGCAGCTAGAGTTTGTGGAATTTATGTAGTCAGCCAACTAGAAGTTCTGGCATTCTACCCAAAAGCAAGGTGCCAGAAGATAGTGACCTACCTTTTCTGGCAACCAAGAAAATTTTTCTTGAATGGGTTGACCCCAGAGATGAAGGCATTGTGATTCTTCAAAACATTGGGATCTGTTTACTGAACAGTACAGTGTAACATCCCAGAAGACTTCATCTTTGCGTACTCCTCACGTGCAATGTATGATTTTAACTTCCAGATAAGGAGAGTTTTAATATATTTTAAACATATTTTGGAATCAGTGCAGTGTTCTGAGTAGGGCCATGGAGTCGGAGTCAGAAGGAATTTTAGGTGGAGTCGGAAGGAATTTTTAGGTGGAGTCACTACCAACTCCAACTCCGACCTCAGTCTAAAATCTTAACTAGATACTCCAATTCCAGAGCCTTGATAGCTACAATAACCATTAGACTTATACTTAAATATAGTTTATAAGTCTAAAAAGTAGCCTGATGATTCATGTGGTGGTGATGAAATGTCTTATACGTTTACCATTATTAATACATATTGAGCTTTTATGAAGTAGTGGGAGTCGGAATTTTAAAAATCAAGGCGTCGGAGTTGGAAGTTTTAAAAATCGAGGAGTCGAAGTCAGAGCTTTCGTGTACCGACTCCACTGCCCTGGTTCTGAGTACTGCCACCATGTAGTAATGATAATAATATGATCCGCTTCATAGGAGACATAAATTGAGCTTAACATTTAAACAGTTACACATTGCATAATGATATTTGTATAGGAGAGGCCTCTGTTGGTATCATTTTACTTTCCTTTGTGTATTTTTGTGAATACACATCTGATGGTGCCTGTACAGCCAAAACATGTAGCGTGATCACATGAAGACGAGTTCTTACAATAGTTATACAATTTTGTGTGGCTGTTTCTGTTGAATGTTTAGCATGATAGTTCATAGCTCTATTATAGTAGCATGTAGCAAGGAGAGTCAAAGAAACAGAGAATTGAAGCTTACTGTAGAATGAAGCTTTTGAGAACGTACAGTATTTGACGTTAGATAGCAATTAACACACAGACTTTTTTTGCAGGTATGTGAAGTTGGTGATGTTTGTGAGACAGGAAAGATATACCAGTTGGGAAACACACGAACAAACAAGGGTTTGAGACTGAGGTATGTTTGTTAACATTGGGTAATGACATATGGTGAATGTAGACCCATTGACACCAGCACACAGAGGTTTTGATTTTGTGTTCATGTTTGATGTCAGTATTAACTTGCTGTTGGCACAACTGATCTACGCTAAATATATAACACTGCATACAAGCATTTACCTTGTGTTTAATTAACTGTACCACATATTGATGACATAGGAAGTTATGATTCTTAATTATGTCTATATTTCGTCTCCTGTAACAACATTTTTGTGTGATGCGCCACTTTTGATGTAACAGATAATGTGATCTGGGCCCCATTTACAGTGATCAGTGTACTCTAAAGCAAAAGGATTTGGATGGTGTGAGGTTGCATTTTCTTTTCAATGTAGACATGGAGCTCAGGAGAAAGTGTTTAGGCTGGAGTATGTTAGTAATCAAGACTTCACAGACAGCGAATTCATGCAGTGGCGACAGACATGTGCTCTTCAAGGCATCTCAATGCCAACCTACGATGAACTGGACCAGAAACTCAAGGACATCAAAGAAGCCATGATCTATGAATTTAAGGAGGAAGACATTGAGCAAGTAGGTGTAATAACAATGTTGCCATTCCATAACTTGCATAAAGGGTGGTATGACAATCGTGACTGTAACGTTGTGGGAAATGATGCTTCATGCATTGGTAGATGAGCTGCAGTGTTCTGGAGGAGCATGCTGCCTCTGTCTTGGTGGTCGAATGGGAGCAAGTTCGCCTCTCTACCTTAAAGATGGAGGCTGCAAGTTTCTACAGAACATTGGTACCCATCTATGAAAGTACATGGCATCACATCACAGACGACTCAAATCTTGATGTTCAGTACAGGGATAACCTCGAATCTTACACAGTATATTGGTAAGTTTTATCGCACATGCAGACTAGCATCTGGTCCAGTCAACATATAAGGCTGTTACTAGTGATAAAATCTGTGATCTTGACATGTCAGGCCAGGTAGAACACAACAGAAAATAATAATGGAATTAATAACAGAATTTCAGTCGAATAATTTTTCAGCTGGAATGCATTGGTTTCTAGTCACAAATGACTTCTTGTCTGTGTACACACCAAGAAGGACAGATTTTCTTCTGAGTAGCAGCAAGTTCTGTTAATGTGTTGGTGCTGCAATAAAATTCCCAGTGCTATCTGCAAGGCTGTAGATTTAAATTACATAATTTAATTTTTTCATGCAAACTCTTGCAACAAAAAAAAGCAAAAGAGAAAAACCCAAACAGTACTGTACCAATGCCTATGCTGCATCATGCAGCACCAAAGGGTACTGTGATGGGATAGCACATGTCAGATTTCTTGTGTAACACTGTTGCCACCCATCATGCCTCTCACCTCTTTACTGTTCTTGCATGAATATGTCACTCTCACAACTGTTTGATGATATTGTTAGTGATCTGGAAGAATTAGCATGTAGACATTACTTGCCAGGATATACCATAAAAGTAACACCAAAAGTGTATGTTGGTCATTCAAAAAATGTTGCCATTTTGTTGTGTGACACAAAATGTCACATGTCTAGGACATTTTATTTCTTTCTCTGTTATATACTTGGCTGCACATACACATACTAACGTTCTCTCTCTCTCTGTCTCTTTCTGTCTCTGCAATTTTTATCAGATAGACTTTCTGCAGATGTTGCTTCTGCTTCTCAATTACCTCAACACCCGGCGTATTACTGTTCAGAAACACTACAAATCACGCCAGTGGTGTGGCTGTCCCAAATCCTGAACAAAAGGCAAAGAAAACACATGAATCACTCTGAAACTTACTTTTACCTGTTTTGGAAAGGCTACTGTTGTGAGTAAATGACTGTCACCATAATTTACCTAAAAGTACCTTCTATTTGTTCTTGAAGGTTGGTAATTGTAACGTTACGCTAGACATTACAGGGCAGGCAGACATGAAATGAATTATTCGGTTATCAGTAAAATGGCGAAACAGCAAAAGTTTGACATTTTCTGAGAATAAACTGTGTAAAGTGATTCAATGTAGACTTCAGAAAACAGCTGCTGTTGACATCATATGGAAAAGCACAGGAACCTTGTACCATAATTTTTGACTGTTGGAATCATACAATTTCCCACTATTGATAACCCTCCCAAGATGAATTAACTAAACTTCTTCACTGCCTTTGCTAAACAACTCAGTCTCCTCTGTCCTCCACTCTGGCACAGGATTATTCAGTTCTTTCTTTCTTTGATCATTCTTTCATTGTTATTGACTTTGGTGCATGACATGTTACTAAAAAAAATATTAATCAAGATAATCATAATACGATGCAGTTAGTTATAAATATGTCAATCATATCTGAATTTGGGAATGCAGTCACTCTTATTTTTGTTATTGCTTATGGGCAGTTTGTCTGATAATATGATTTCATCTTGCATGAGACTTCTCTGGAACATAATAGTCATGTTAGTTTGGAACACTGTATGTGTTAGAAATAAGTACATTGCATTTACTTCAGTATAAGATATCACCCCGAGAATCTTCTGGTTTTAGGAAAATGCGTATACTGATTGTGTGTAATTTTGTATGCAGTTATAAAATAACCCTTCCACCCAATTTTTCAGGTCATGAATTGCGCAAAAATTCTTTTCATGTATTCAGGTAAATGTAGTACCGTATGTGTATATGTCTAATAATTTAAATCTTGTAATTGCTAGATATCTTACATGCTATTCCAGCTCCCATCACTGGAGTTTTCTACATTTGTCTTTGTTCTTGTATGTGACTTTGACACAAAGAAAGCTATTACTTTGATAACAGTGGCATGCCACTATGATTTCAAAAGCTGCCTATATGCTATCATAGATGGTATTACAGACACTTCCTAACTTACGTAATAGTTACGTTCCATAAGGTCCAGTGCTAGCTGAAGTTTGCACAAGTTGAAATTGAGTGTACATGTGGTCAACTACGTATGTATATTCAAGGGAGACCTGTTGAAATCCAAACTTCCACCCCACTGCCTTTGTAATTGCCCAGGAATATTTTTACTACTTTCATGTCACTGCACTTTCGTTCCCGCAAGGACAAGTTTGGCACGAGGTTAAAGAATGGTACTTTGTTTTATTAAATTGCATAAGTCTGAAATTACGTTAAGTCAGGGACTGTCTGTACTAACACTTACCTGATTAAAAGTAGCTAATGAACACTGCTGTAATAGTGCTCACTAGTGCTGCTGTGTTTGACACAACACTACTGTTGTGGCATGGAACAGTGGAAGGGTTAAGAATTGTCTGTGTTTACATAAGAATTCGAAAGGCTGTGTCACTTAGTCATCTTCAGTAACCTCCGTTTTCTATTGTTCAGGTTCCCATATTTCTCTGTAGGTTGGCTAATGTGGTGCATACAGTAGCTTATTTTTGTGCAGATTGTGCGGGAAAAGCAAAGGTTCAAACAAACCCCCTACAACTATGCAATGACGAAAACGCAGTTATTGAAGGAAAGAGACATGGCACAATCAAGGTGAGTGTGTTAATAAAGTGTGTAGCAAATGTTACAGTTATGGTCTTCAGGGGAAGGTAGCAGACTACACAGCGCCAGAGGTGTGTGTCTACCACACTAGACAGCATCACACCCAAGAAGACCACAATCTTAATGTTCACTGTCATAAGAAGGTTAAATTTCCTGTTGCGTGTGGTTTCAGTGTGATGTGTTTCTGCTTATTCAGTGCATGTGTGTTCCAAAATAAAAAGTGTGTTAAGATTGTGGTCTTCTGGGACATGAAGTTGTGTAGTTTGGTATGTGGGTAGCAACATTCCAGAGGAATTTCTTGTCACCACCTTCAGGGTAGTAGCATGACAGGAAAGGTGGCAGGTTCTTCTAAAGTGTTGGTGCCCTTCTGCCAAACCACATAGCATCATGTTCCTGACACCTCTATGACAACCTCAGGTCTCGTGAAAGTAAGTTATGACTCTGAGGATTTCATAATCAATGTAGTGGCACTTAACGTACTGCAAATGTTAACTTTGTGCTTTTTACCATATCATGTTGTGTCCTCGGATTGCAGAGGCAACTTGCAGTTATGGAAGGTACATGAATCTTTTGGAATAAGCAGTTGTGGGCAACATGGAACAGTGGTTTGTAGTAATCAGTAGTTATGTTCCAAAATGTTGCATGGGAACTTGGACTTTGATTATGGCAGGTTGGCTGTGGTGAATGCAGTAGTGCACGTTGGATTCCTAAAATGCATTAAATTATGGTATGGTGGAACGAATAGGTAGAACCCATTGCCTCCATGTTCAACAGGAATTACTATGTTTGCATATTTTCAGGGGAGATGATACAGAAGCCAGCAGAATTCAGGAGAAACTTCAGGCTCTTGAAGAGAGAGCAGAGGAGTTGGACAAAAAGCGCACCTCTACTATCTCCAGCATCAGCTACATTAATGATCGCAATCGTAAGAAAAATGTGGAAGGGGCTGAGAAAGCCATTAAGGTATGTGAAAAGAGAAATAAATCTTTTAATGCTCTTTTGAATATGTCAGGTATCACTGGTGGAAACTGCAGTAACTTCTTGATTGAAGGTAAAGAAACATAGATTATATTTTATTTTTTATGCTGGCAAAAGTAATTTCCTACACTTTAAAGTTCTCATCATGTTTGAGTTAGAATCTTTTTAAACTGTTATGTGTGCTTCATGTGTAGGAAATGTGCTAACGTCTCCTTTTTTCATATACCAAAGAAAGATTAGAAGAAAAGAATGTTACCAAAGAAAGATTAGAAGAAAAAAATGTAAAGTTTATTCCAGCTGAAAGATTTTTGTGAGACTGAATGCAGAGGTAAGCTTATCCCCAGTAATAATTAAACACCATGATGTCTTGAAAATGTATGTCAGAGTGGAGATACAGCTCCAGACATTCTTAACCTTGGCACCTGCTGTAGGTGAGTAGCAAGGTTGCCAGTTGCTTGATCTCTGGGGCCCCCAATACCCTTTGGACAATAGACTAGGTGGACCTCACAGTTGGTCATTATGCAGTGGAGAAGAGAAAGTTCTGCCCCATCACGGAATCAGACCATGAATCCCCAGTTGCCCTGCCCATGAAATAGGAACCCCATTGAGTGAGCTGCTCTGGCTTCTCCAAAGCATGACTGGTGCCTTTTGTAGGTTTCTGGTTTTCTGGGGTGAAACACCATCAGTTTGGTACATGGGTACCAGCACTGGGAGATACCTGCTGCCTTTGCCTACGCTGAAGATGGAAGCATCATGTTTCACTGAAATGTGGTTTAATGATTAAAAGTAACTGGTTGTGCCAATAGGAACAGTTCATAAGTAGAAACGGAATATTTGATCAACAAAAGTGACAGCATCTTAATCTTAGTAGACCTTAAAAACTGTGCTCACTAATGCTTCAGGCTGGCTAATTTCTTTCGGAGATCTGTGGATAATAAGCAGTGTGCAAATAAGAAACAAAATCTTCTTAGGATATATAAATAAGAAAGAAGATGTTGAACTCAACAGTTGTTCCTGAAGCAGATGCCAAGGGAAGTACATGAAAATGTTAACTTCCATTTGCCTTCACTTGTGGCAGCACTGTCAGTTTTTAACATTATCCCTTTTTGTTAAAAATCTATTTTTAGAGAAGGAGTTAATAACAAAGGAAATAGCTGTCACTGTGGAATCACAAGCTCTCTAGAGATCCATTCAGTAGTTCAGTAGATCATGATGTCGCAAACAAACCTTAGGGTGAGCGCACACCAAGGAAACTCAACACCACAACACAACAGCGATTTTCAAGAAGTGTTATCGATTTCAAGCTGGAAGTAGTTGCCCAATTAGCAGGCGCAAGCTGAGGAAACGGACTGGCTGCTCGCATCTTTTTTGTGTGGCTGAATATGTGGCAGCAATTTTTCAGTGTTGTGCACTTAATTTCTGTAATGTCACATAATAAAGCTGATCCTGTCGTAATAGGGTGGTGGCTGAGGTGGCGTAAGAAGAGAGGAAATGGAAACAGAGGCATGGGGTGCATCCCTTCTTCTGTGACAGTTTAAGCTTGGGTACTTACATTGTTTTGAAATAACTTAACCAGGATCCAGAACTCTTTTAAGTACCAGATGAAGCATTTCCTTTGAAAGTCAGTTTAATGAGACCTTACTCTAGAAGAATGCTAACATACAAAAGACATATATTTAATTACAGACTCTCTCGTGCTTGAAAAAGTGTAGAATGCGCATTCGGAATATTGACTGCGTAGTTTAAGATATTTGAGGGACCAGTATGCTGCAAAGAAGAAACTGTGATTTCAGTTGTTAAAGCATCTGTTGTTCTCCACATTTTTTAAGAATACAGGAAGGAGTATTCTGTGAAGTCGGCAAAAGCTTCACAGTTAATCAGTCAGCCTTTCCTACTGAACACGAAGAAGATGATGGATGGCAGCGGTTATCGAGGGCACAGCTTTTGAGAAATCGCCTGGCTGACTATTTCTTAACTCCTGCGGGAGCAATTCCACCTCAGTGGGGTTATGTCAGTTAAATACAGTCAATAATTATGCAGTATGAGAGCTCACTGCTAAGTTGTAAGCAACAAAGGTCATGATGTATTATTTATTGCCTTAATTAGCCTGTTCTCTATTGTGATCTTATTGTAAGTTTTAATCAGAGAATATTTACATACCAGGCTCCTTCAACTCATGTGAAATCCTTTCCCACGCCAAATCCACTTTGTCTGTCTGGGCATAATCTGGATGGCTCTTGTCATATTGGCCTGGCTCCTGCTCAGTTAATTGTACAAAAGCTGTGTTAGTACATTCGTCGACCTTTTGTGCCATCTGAACATGAAATATCACACGCACGGGGAACTAGACAGCCAGTGTGCATCTCAATTCTTGAGAAGACTGGCATGTTCAGTTGCCTGAGAGTTGAGTTGCTTAGGTTTCCTCGGTTGAGTTGCAGTTTGCTCAGTGTGTGCGGTGCAATCTGGTCGCACACATTCAACTCGACCTGGCAGAAATTCTTGGAAGTTGAAATTGTGTTGCAGTTGACGGTTGCCTTGGTGTGCACTCGCCCTTAGAGTATTGATGTATATTATACTTGCCTGTAATGGACATTTTCAGGTATCGCTTTACAAGAAGCAGTGGATTTGTGTTTTAAATAAATGTATTATGTTTAAAACTTTATGAAAGTAGTCCAGCTGTAGTCCCTCTTATCTTCGTTGTTGATGGTTTTTAATAGAGAATAAAACTGTTGAAGCATGAGACTGCCAGTCACTTTCACCAAATGCTAAGTTGCAGAATGTGTGGAGCCTTATCTCTACATGGCAAATGCTACCATGGCATGTTTGACTGAGATGACTATATTTTTTATTATCAATATCTGAAGGGGTACTTTGACCACCAATCTGGTGTGCTGATATATTTGCAATAACCTCATTTTACAGTAGAACCTCATTAATTCAGAAAAACATGATGATCTGGCTGTGCTGATGTTCCAGCATAAAAATTGGTGTTAGTGGGTGAGCTTCAACATAAAGCATCATTGGCTGAACCAGGGATCAGAACCAAGCAATACTGAGTAGAACCAAGTCAGCTTTTCACCATCTCACGTGATCTCAGTCCGCCATTTTCCATTGTTATGATTCAGTGCACCATTTCTCTTGACCATTTTTAACCTGTATTTTGAACATTTATGCCCATCTGACTGTAAGAATGTCATTTAAGCTGAATGATTGTGCTAGTGGTAGTAGAGGTGACGAAGAAATAGAGGTTTTAAAGATGCTTTGTATATTTTCACGTTATTTACTTCATGCAGTGGGATACACTTCCATTTACAACACCAGTGCCTGCACAACGCAATACACTCACTGATGATGGTGTGCCAGAACATGCCGGAGTAAATAGAGCATATTTATGTTATGCATATTGTGTTGTGCAGGTGTTGGCTTTTCAAGTGGAAATGCTCGTTATAGTCTGGCAGTGCCTTCATCCTGATGGTGCTGCTGTGTTGAAGTCTACTCTGTTACATTCTGGGCAGTTTGTGTCAGTATTTTTTAAACACTGGTCACCCCTGGAACAAAAGCCATTTGAGTCTTGTTTCAAAAATCAGTTAACTAAAGTTTGACAAACATAAATTATTGTTTGCTGCTTTGCATTTGTATGTAAGTTGTATAAAGTTATGTAGCAGGTGTGTAAGAAATAAGTACAAAAAATTGATCTTAAAATTGCTCAATTGAGTAAAACAAATTGCAGCAACAACGTAACACTGGGACTTCAACTAACCACATAACAGATAAGTATGCATTGAAAAAATTAGATACAGTGAAACTTGCTTCAGAAAAACCCGGTCAAGATACCATGCACTAAATTATCATCCTGTCAATGGACTGTCAGTACATTCTGAGTTAGAGCCCACTTCATGGCTGACACTCACTAATGTGATGTTCCTTCTCTTGATGTACCTGGAAGGGGAGGATAACATATCTGTGCATGTATTGGTTTCTGTTAGGCCTACAAACTTGACGCATTTGAGTTTCAAATTGTAACAGATGAACTGCTGACTGGTTGATTGGTTAGCACTGCCATGTATTCAATGGGTCCTGTGTTCAAATCTCAACCTGGGTACCAGCTATCCTGATTTCCCTGGCGTTCCTCAGTACCTCCAAGCAAATGCAGGGATTATACAGGTGTGGTAGTAACAGGTGACAATTTTCAGATCGCTGTTTTGATGAATTGGGTTGAATATAAGGAACATGAAAAATTACAGTGTATCAGCAGTAAAATACCATTTCATATGTGCTTTTTATTTTTTAAAAATTAAATCTTCTAAGTGGTCTTCCTGGCATGGAGTACATTCCTGTAATTGTGATCAGAAATTAACCATAACTTCACAGCAGATATTTATCAGTGGCTCTGATTTCGACTGACATGCTGTAAGAAGTAACAGGTGAATATTAAATGGCATTTTACTGTTGACACTCTGTAATTTTTTGTGTTTCCTGTATTCAACCCAGTTCTTCAACACAGTGATCTGAAAATTGTCACATTGTGTTTCCACATCCTGTACCTTGCCTTATGCCATGGCTGCTTCCTTCCACGTCCTTTGCAGCTCAGTAGTCAGTAAACATTCCATTATTTGATGTTGTTTATCTAAGCTACTGTCAGGATAATTGAGTAAACCATAAATTAGTGTATTATCATCCCCAAAATGACAACAATTTTTGCAGGAGGAGGTGAGGAAGAACAAAGGAAAGAAAGTTGATGACCCATTCACACGACGCAGCACCAAACCTCGTATGGTGTTCAAAGTACATGACCAAGACAATGTGGACGATGGGCATGCGATCACAGCAGCTGAGGTAAATTCATGAGTTGATATAAATGATTAGGTTCTGATGTAATACCCTGCAACCCATATTGATTCAACATGTTTCAACCCTGTGGGTCTAGCTGTTATAGTCTGCAGTGGCTCACCGTAAACCTCTAGCTGCTGCTGTTATCCTTTTTTTGTTATGAATTTAAAAAAAAAGTGCACATCTGTTATGACATGTAATATGAATTGTAGAAATGCCCTACAATAATTAATGGCTAGTAATTTGTCCACTGTAGTGTGATATAATGAGTGAAATTCTTTGTTTTAACCTTTAAAATGACTGGGATGGGTACTTAAAACTCACTGCAGGGTTTATGAAAAATGTATTATTTGAACAGAGAATAAATAATGAATAAAATTATGAAAAAAAACAGCATTTTGTGGAAAATAAAACTGACATTAGGCAGCATGTCTTAAAAATGTAGTAAATTTCCTTGTTGCCTGCATATACAAAATAAATTTCTAGGAGTGTTTTATCATGTGCTTTCACATATGTGAGTCCTGGTTGTTTAGAGGTTAAGATAACAATATTATCTTGTTATTTGCAAGTCCTTATAATTTCCACACTGCTTCATATTTTTAACCTAATTAATTGTTATATCTTTGACTGGTGTATGTTTAGTCATATCTTACTGATAAATTCAGTTTGGATTGTTCCATAGCAAGTATCTTCTGTATGGGCAGATAACTGTTATTAACATTGCCAGCAATCATGCATTCAGTTACGTTCTACTAACATTGTTACTTGCAGAATGACACTGACAAATGAAAGTTGCATTTGCATGAAAGATAAAGTGGGTTAAGTTCAGGGATTGTTTGCAGCCGTAACTAACTGCGTGGAGTAGAGTCCTTCCTGAGAAACAAACAGTTCCTCAGTTAGTCAAGAAATTCCCTGCATTTTATGGAATCCGGAGGTACATTACCATATTCACAGGCGCCTGCCACCTGTCCATATATTCAGCCAGAGCACTCCAGTCTTGTTTGGAGCCATTCAGTTCAGGATCATTTGTCTTTCTGCCTGTTATCAAAAAACATAAAGACTGCAATATAGAAAACTGTAACATTGCTTCCTGCTTTTTGTAGCTGTGCAGCTCGGTCTGTAACATTAACCTTTATCATACACCTTACAGGTGTGGCTTATTCGATTTCAGTGCCCATTTCTGCACTTGTTGATACTAAACATGCTGTTCCATACAATTTTGTAAGCTAAAATTTGTAAGTACTGAGTACACATTATGAATCCAGCTACCTGTGCTGAAAGTTTTGAAACAGTCGGCCTGTTTTTATGCAGCTCACTTTATGATCCATTATAATTGTGTTTATTTTCACTGTATATTTTAGTTCCTGTGGGAGCTGGGAAAATATAGCCAGTATAGTGACTAGGCTGCAGACTGGACATTCCAGGTTCAAAACCTGGCAGGGGCAAGACGTTTTTCCCTTCTCCAGAATATCAGAACGACTCTTGAGGCCATCCAGCCTCCTGCTCGATGGTTACTGGGGTTCTTTCCCGTGGGTAATATGTGCTTGGGTGTGATGTTGACCATGCACCTGTATCTAGTGCCAAGGTTAGGAATGAGTGGTGCTGTACATCGGCTACCACTATGTGCCTTCATGGCACGGACAAGGACAACTTTGCCTTTTATATTTTAGTACCTGGAAGTACAGTAAAACTCATTTAAGACATCCCCGGTTAAGATGTTTTCCTGCGTAAGAAGTCGAGATAAAAAAGCACCAAAATTCTCCCATTTGATTAACATTACATGTTGACCTTTTAATACGTCCCTGCATAAGAAAATTTCCCTCCTAAAAAGTAACAAATTTGGCAATGAAACAATTTTTTTTACCCATTTAATACATTGTCTGTTTCAAAATCTCAAAGAATTTCCCCAAGTTTCCATATGTTCTGTTTCCAAAACACAGAGTTCAAGTGGCATGGTCAGTTCATATAAGTTAATCTCCAAGGTCATTTCCATCAAGTTTCACACAACAGAATGACGCAACCTCACAGCCAGCGCGGGGGGGTGTTGTATTTCTTCTGCGATGCGGAGACTGCAGTCAGTCACTCCCCGCTACTCGGTCTCTGTCACGACAACCAAAAAATTGTATCGGGCGGCCAGAAGCCAATCCTAGCTGTTCCGTGACCTGCATGAGCCTGCATTTGGCAATGCTGGCATGTGGCAGCTCACTTGCCGCTTAAACTGTCAGGGACTAGGAGGAAACTAAGGTAGCCAGTAACATTTGAAGAAGTTTAGGCGTGCTAGTTGAAGCCACACGGTGTTCCACGTTGCTGGGGGGACAGCCGTTTGACACGAGATAAGTGGGTGGTTGATAAATGTGATTTATAAGTGGTAATATAAATGCATTGTGGTGTAGCGTGATTGTGAAACATTTGTGGTGACTGTGTGCAGATAAGTTACATCAGCAATTCCAGAAAATAAATTCAAGACACTGCAGAGTTAGGGAAAGTGACTGGAACTACTGACCACCCCTCGATAGTCTACCTAATAGCAAATATATGGAATCTGAAGATGTATGCTACAGCTGTTTTTGAAAAAAAAAAAAAAAGCAAGACCCCCCACGCTTGACAAATATTTCAAGTAAAAGTAAATATCTGGAATGAAATGTGAACTTGCGAATGAAAAGGCAGTGACAGTATAGTTAAAGGTGTAAATAAAATGGTGAATGAAAGTTTACAGACAAAATGGTTAAATGGTCAGATACAAGTGAGAATGTGTTAAGACAGCTGCAAATTGTACAAATTCAACATACATATGTAGTAAGTTCACAAAAAAATTTAAAAAATAGAACTTTTTGCCCCTATCCTTTTAAGAAATTTCCTGCTTAAGAAGTCAGATTTTCTTGGAATTTTCAAAAACGTCTTAACAGGGTTTTACTATATTAATTACAGAAATTTGTTGCTGTGTATTGGGTATATCACACTCTTAAATTTTGGAGAAATTTACGTAGGAGCATGTCATTTTATTTCCTCATGTAAGGACATGGTTCTTTCTGTTTCTCAGTGGGCAGCTAATCTATGGGTAGCCGGATGGGTGTCAAGAGATAACATGATTCATATCCTTCTTAGAATGCAGAGTGGAAACCCAGTCAGTCATTCCTCAAATTAGTTGGTGCAAATTATCTTTGTTCTGACAGATCACAAGAAATCCCTTCACCTACCCTGCATTTTTATTTGTTTTGAGTATTCATAACCAGGAAGCAGTTGAATATCTTCTTCCATTATTTCTTAACTTTAAGGAATTTCTTTTTTTTTTTTTTTTTTTTTTTTTTTTTTTTTTTTTTTTTTTTACACACATTAATTTCATGTTTATGTTTGTCTTCCCTTCAGCACTTTTGTTTCTCTCGTATCTGAGAAAAAAACTTGTAACGCTGTGAGGAGTTTCCTCACACAGTTTGTTTTGTGAACGCAGTTTTCATACTTCCAAGTGTCTGGCTACAAAGTGAGGAGTTGTTGGACAAGACATGACACTCATTCATCTAAAAAACACTTTTCTTCTGCAGGTGGCAGAGAATTGACCTACTGACACATTCAACACACAGTGGACTGACTGTGCCACTATTGACCTTCCCTACTAGTATTCCACAGGCTTGGCAGGGGTACCACCGTGTTAAAACAATGTGTGGCACCTGATACAGCATTTTCATGCTCTTTTCTTTCCTTGATGTTATGCAACTGTTGGTGGACTGTGTGATGTGACTATGTGGGAAACATACTCACTATTATTGTACAGATGGGCACTATGAGAGGTATAAACTGAGAGGTTACTAGTTACACAATACCTCAGTTTTTTATTGCATCTTGTGAAAACACTAGGAAAATAGATTTTTTTGTATGCAGTGTTTTCTGGATAAGAAGTTCCTAGATGCAGAGTTTTTCTATGTAAGAAGTTCATTTTTGAAGTGCTGCAAAATCCCCCATAAGAATAATGTTAAATTTTCCCACATATAAAGCTTTTGTGTAAAAAATTTTCCCGTTTTAGAAGTTCTTTTTTTTTTCAGAATTTTATGCAAAAAAACATCGTATTTATTAGAGCCAAAAGGCTCTGCAGCCATCATTTTGATAGTCAAGCTGTACCATAGTCATCAGTTGCAGACCTCTTCATCACTTGTGTGCGACTCATTGTTTCTGGGTCCATAGTTTTTAGGCACATTCTGAAACTTGCTACAAGTGACTGTTAGTTTTGTTATCTCTGTCAGTCCCCATAAAATAACTTGGATCTCGCTGGAGTGATTTTCATGAAGTTGTGTACCCCAAGGCCTTGTTTTATGCCTTAGATTTGTTCATGAATAGTGGGCATATATAAAAAAGGCATAAACCTAAAATGATACTCCCTCCAGAAAGAAGGGGTTAGCTTAATAGAATGCACCCAGGCAAAGGGCATTAAACCAAAAATGAGAGGGTGTAAATTATGAAGTGGTGTAAATTGGTAAGGGGCAGTAAAGCAAAGGGCATTAGAAAGAGGCCTACATGTAGTGGGGGAGATTCCAGGTGTGTCGAAAATTGAATAAAAGTGACAGGCACTGCACATGAATGCCTGTGTAAATTTTTGTTAATATATTGCTTGATTCTTCTTGGGTTGGGGAAGTTCCAAGTAAATTGCAGAGAAGAATCAGTGCACATATTTCATTACAGTTGCGTCCCAAAAATCTTACCATGTACAAGATAATTGCAAGAAATATGATAGAGGAAGGGGAGCCAAGTAATAACTATCTACATGCACATTTGTTGTGGGCCGGTTTAATACTCCACTGACACAGCATTCGTGTTTTTTCATATCTTCCTATATAGTTACCAGTTTTTTCTTTATGTGACTTACATGAGGCATAGTGAAGGAAAATGTGTTCAGTAATATTTAATATTTATTGGTTATGTCTAGGAATATAATTTTATTATATAGATAGATTATGAATGTACCTGCAATTTTTGTACAAAATAGTATTTGTAAGTCAGCAGTAACAAGTTGTTACAACAAGGTGAGGATTTGATATTATGTGTGACTTTTAAATTTAACATAAACAAAACCACCATAGACATATGAACAAATATAACATAGATCTTGCAAAGTGCATTTTATAATATGTGTGGGTGTTCTTTGGTGAGTCTGCAGCAGGAAAAAGGAAACAGAATTTACATTTTATATGTACTAGATTATGCTGTGTGATACAGTGTTCTTCTGGATAAACTGTTCCTTGTGTTATAACTATAGGAAGAAGATAACAGAACCAGACTAGCCATAGAAGCTGCAATGACAGTGACACCAAACGTGGAGCAAGAGAAGGAACCAGAGAAGAAGAAGGAAGTACCAAGGGGAGGCACCAAAACAGATGATCTCTTCTCTGCACATGATTTTGACATCAAGATAGATTTGGAGGTCCCATTACCTAGTATGTACACATACTCAATACTGAAACACAGAAACATAAACTCTGAATGGTGAGGGGATGGTGGCACTCGACACTTCCTGCTCCTCCCACCCTGTTCAGCTCCTTCTGGCCTCTGTCAAACTAGACCAAAGATGATTTGTGTATCAGAGATTATTGCATAGTTAGTGCTACTAACATATATGTGAACAGAATTCCTTGATGACTGGAAGGGAAAACAGGCAGTATGCTGGGGTGGAAGTATAAATGCTTGAGCAAGTTGTGGAGGGAGTTGGTACATGAGACTTCATTCTGTTGTGCCATATAGTATATTTTTACTGCTCTTATATCTTTGTGTTACTAATAGTTGTGAGAGTGACTGACAAAGTTTCATTTTCTCTTGGTTCCATGCTGATGTATAGTGAAACTTCTGTCACTTCTCAAGGGACTGTGCAAAGAAAATGAAAAAGTTGGGAAAATTATGGTTTCAGGAAAGCATTAAAGTCTGTCAGAAACACAAGACAACAACAAAAAAATGAAATCTGTAAATTTTATGCTTAGATCTACAATAATAATAATAAAAAACAATTGAAATGTTACATTAACCCTCTGCTGCACATAACATAGTAAAGCGTAGTGAAATGAATTCTGCTCTGTGGGGCATAACGTAGTAAAGCACAGTGGAACACGAGGGGTCCATTCATGGTCATCTGTTACTAAACCATCAACACAGTCAGCTGCATGATGGAATGTGTTTAGCCTGCAACTTTTCCTGCCACCACATGTGTTATTTTACAGGGTACAAATACGAAATATAAACAATAACAATGATTTTTTTTTTGAGCTCAAGGGTCCTCTTTAGCAAGCTTCTATCAGTTGACCAGAGATCATGGAAGGCATTGCAAGCAGTGCACAGTGGGCCACATTCTAGTGAGAAGTATTTATGAACAAGTGAAGAGATATCTGCTGCTATTGAGGGTGAAATAGGGTACAAAAGTGACAGTTCGGATGCATCATGGGTAGGTGACTCAGTGCAAGACAGTGCTGTGGAACAAAGCGAGCGAATTGTGGTGAAGATAATGAGGTGCCAACTGTTCAGTCAAGAAAAAAGAAATCAAAGGAGGGGGCTATAAATTGGACACAAAATTTACAGTTTCGTGATTTGAACCAGTTCTGATCAACATCTGGTGTAGTCCACAATCGGGCTTCTGGAAGTAACAAAATTGATTACTTCTTTCTGTTCCTTGGCCTGTCATTTTTTGAACATGTAGCTGCAGAAACAAATAAATTTGCAGCATATAAGCAAAGATATAATTTAGATCCGAAATGGGAGGACATATCTGCGACAGAAATTCAGGCATACGTCAGTATATTGATTTATATAGGACTTGTAAACTTGCCCGAGATTCAAGATTATATCACTGGAGATCTTTGTGTTTTTCCCATTGTTAGGCAGACAGTGATATGCCGAAGATTTCAGAAAATTTCACGATACTTCTACCTAAATGACGAGAAAGGTAAGCCACGGCCAACAGACAACAGCTATGACTTCTTGTATAAAGTGAGACCTGCTCTTGATATGGTGAAAAAATTTGGAGTTCATTATAAACCTGGGTGCAGTCTTGCCATAGACGAAGCCTTGATTGGTTTCAAAGGACAATCTTCCCTGAAACAGTGTATGCCTGAGAAACCAACTAAATGGGGGACAAAGGCATGGGTTATAGCAGGCAGTAAGAGAGGGTACCTTCTGGATTTTAAAATCTATCTTGAGAAGGAGGAAAAAAATCTGAACCTTTTGCTGGGTGAAAAGGTTGTCCTCAACATGAGCCTCACTTACACCGGTCTCTGGCATCACATTTATTTTGACAACTTTTTCACATCCCATGGGCTCATAGAACTATTATCAGAAATAAAAACCAATGCCCGGGCTACTCGTGATGTGTTACTTCTGTCCACTAATACAGATCCTAGATCTGACTTAACTGTTTCAAGAAAATCAGGAAAGGGCGGAGAAGAAATTGAGGTACCCTGTCCCCGAGCAGTAGAAAATTACACAGAAAACATGGCGGATGTAGACATGGCAGATCAAATGAGGGCATACTACGGTGTGGGTCATTCTTCAAAAAAGTGGTGGAAATACATATTCCATTTTATAATGACCATATCCATTGTGAACAATTTCATTATTTTTTATCTCAGCAATAGGCCAGCAAGAAGTTCACATGGCAACAGACAGCACCAGTTCAGGCAGAACCTCGTCACACAGCTGATTGGTAACTTCACATCTCAAAAACGTGTAGGGGCCACACGGAGTTTGCTAGTTGGTATACCCACACCCCAAGTCTGTCACACCCTCGAGAAAATACAGCGAAACGTGAAAAAATGTGTCCAGTGTGCAACAAAAAAGATAAGAACTCTGTCAGGTCATGGAAAACAAAGTGCATCCAAATGCAAACAATGTGACATTTCCCTGTGTTGCATTGACAGTTTCCTGACATATCATCAGGAAAGGGATGTTCAGATTCTAAATTAAATTAATTTTATGATGATTAGTTAGAATTAAGTATCTTATAAGTTGGTGCGGTAATAGTGTAGGGATATGTAAGTGTAGTGTAGTATAGTTCAGTGACAGAAACTATAAGAAAAGAAATTATTACAACCCCCAAATCTGCAGCCATTCACCCTCTTGGGAAGATGCTGATATTCTTAAACATGTGAGTACTGTTTTCATAATACAGTAAAACTTGTTTAAGAAGTCCACGGTTAAGAAAATTTCCCGCCCAAGAAGTCAGGATAAAAAAGCACCAAAATTCTCTCATTTGGTTAACATTACATGTTGCCCTTTCAATACATCCTGCACAAGAAAATTTCCCACCTAAGAAGTAACATATTTGACAAGGAAACAATTTTTTTACCCATTTAATACATTTTCTGTTTCAAAATCTTAAAGAATTTCCCCATGTTTCCATTCGTTTCCAAAACGCAGCATTCAAATGGCGCAGTCAGTTCATAGAAGTTAATCTCCAAGGTCATTTCCCCCTTGTTTCACACAGTGGAATGGCGCGACCTCACGGCCAACCGGGGGGGGGGTGTCATATTTCTTCTGCGATGCACAGACTGTAGTCAGTCCCCACTACTCAGTCTCTTATGACAACCAAAAAATTGTATCAGGCGGCCGGAAGCTGATCCTAGCTGTTCTGTGACCCTCATAAGCCTGCGTTTGGCAACGGCTGGCATGTAGCAGCTTACTTGCCATTTCATTTGCCTGGGACTTGGAGGAAACGAAGGCAACCAATAACATTTGTAGAAGTTCAGGCATGCGCTAGTCAAAGTGACACGATGTTCCACATTGTTGGGGGGCAGCAGTTTGACGTGAGATAAGTGAGTGGTCGGTTGCGACAACTTGTTTAAACGTAATTTATCAGCAGTAATAAAAAATGTGCCATGGTGTAGCGTGATTGTGAAACATTTGTGGTGACTGTGTAGAGATACATTACATCAGCAATTGCAGAAAATAATTCAAGACACTGCAGAGTTAGTGAAAGTAACTGGAACTACTGACCACCCCTTATGGTCTACCTAAAAGTGAACATATGGAATCTGAAGATGTATACTGCTACTGTTTTTGAAAAAAGAGCAACAACCCATGCTTGAAAAAAAAATATTTCAAGGAAAAGTAAACATCTGAAATTAAACATGAACTGTGAATGAAAAGTCAGTAACAGTATAGGTAAAGGTGTAAATAAAACTGTGAATGAAAGGTTACAGACAAAATGGTTAAATAGTCAGATATAAGTGAGAATGTGTTAAGACAGCTGCAAATTATACAAATTCAGCATACATATCTAATAAGTTCACAAAAAAATTTTAAAAATGGAACTTTTTGGTCCTACCCTTTTAAGAAATTTCCCACTTAAGAAGTCAGATTTTCTTGGAATTTTCAAAATTTCTTAACAGTGTTTTACTGTAATGTCGTTTGTGAGTCCTGTCCCACATATAGTGCTGCATATGTCACTCTTTCATGTAATAGTAAGTCCATCCTGACCAAATTTAATGCCCTGGTATTAAACAGGCCTCCTAGTAGCAATGTAGTCTACAATTATATGTGCAGCAAAGGGTTAATACATGCTCGCAAATCACTTTTTTCCCCAAAGAAATCTGTAATTGACAACTGTTCAGTTGAAACCTTATGTTCGAGATGAAACAGTGCTAATTCCAAGTTCAGGCTGCTCTGTTTAGGAGCCAGGACTGAATAACTGACGTGGAAAAACAACACTTTTGAGGACCAGTGCATCTTGTATAATACTTTATGTGGACAGTTTTTCAGAACCAGAAGAAATGAACCATAATTGCAGAAAAATGACACATATGGGATAGATGTTTCACTGTAGATCAGGTCCTCACATGTAAAATTACTGAGGACTGAACAAGTCCACTTGTCTGCGCACCTGTGATGAATGGAAAATCAAGGCTGGTGTGCTGAAATATGTGGGATTCGAAGTCCTCACTGTAGTGTTGATGAAGATTTAAGCCCCATGGAATATGACATCATTTTGTTTGGTAAATATTTGCTGATGGTTTGGAGGAGCGTACTGCCTCTATCTTGGACTGCTTTCACACACCTGCTTAGACCCTGAATATGGACACAACAAGCTCCTCCAAAACTTTGGTAACTGTTTCCCACATGGCACATCATATACCAGAGGCCTTGAATCTTCATGTAGTAATATCTTTAAATGTATTCATTAATATTATGTCTTGCTGTCTTTTCTGGTATCTCCACAGATGTTATACAGTGAATTTGAACAATAAATGGTGTCCTATTTACATATTATATAATGTAAAGTATGTTTTGTAGGATATATAGTGGTGAGCAGGCAGCCTTTGCCTTTGTCTCTAGTATACTATACACAAAGCATCCTACCACTCAACACTTTAAAGTCTGTGCTGCAAACAGGATTGTTAATTTAACTTAAGTGAATTCATGTATGCAAGGCCATGCAATGGCTCAGGCGGTTAGTTGCTTGCCTCTCACTGTGGAGACTTGGGTTAAATTACGGGACTGTGTATGGGGATTTGTGGTGCCACTTTGTGCACCACAACACTTAGGTTGTCTCCTGTCAGTCTCATTCCACCATTGCCCCATACTCGTATTTCATTCTACTACAGACACTATATGCCAATCCTGGCCGTGCAGTTTAACACATGGGTCTGTGGCCGCTGGCTTGCTGCGATTGTGGGTTTGAATCCTGCACGGGGCATGGATGTCTGTCTCTTGTGAGTATTATGTGTTGTCAGGTAGAGGTCTCTGTTGTGGGCTGATCACTTGTCCATGGGAGTCCTACCAAGTGTGGTGTGTCTAACTGAGTGTGATCACAAAGCCTCAACAGTGAAGAGGCCCCGGCCCACTAGGGCTGTTAAGCCACTGGGAGAAAAAAACTGACACTATATAATCTGAGCAATTGGCGGTATCATTAAGTGACACAGGCTATACAGCACGTGGTCTGTAGCCTACATTCGGTCTGTTTCTTGTTGCAGGTACGTCTGTTAGTGTGACACCAAAGCCAGTGAATATAGTTAAGGATACAGGACCTAGACGATCGTTGAACCTTGAGGACTACAAAAAGAAAAGAGGACTCATCTGAAACGTGTTCATTGTGCTTGTGTTGTATGCCGTGGATGTTCTGCATCATCGTCATGTTTACCATCATCATCATCGTCATCATCAAATAATCTTCTTCAATGCCATAGTATTATAATTCCAGGTACAATGTCTAGTTGGTGACTAAAAGTCAGACATTCTGTGGACCAAACTGTGACATATTTACGAAGAGAGTATTTCTGGTTAGGAATTGTCATCATCATGAACATAAACAGATGTAGAACTTTAAGTCCTGTCCTGTGGAAACTCAGTCCTGGAGATGTTCCACCTTGTAAAAATGTTAATTACCCTTCCAAACACAAAAGTTTTATTTTTGACATTTAATGGCCAATTGCGCATTTGTATGGTCTGGCTTGCCCAGCATCATGTTTTTGCAATAGAGATACCATTACCTGTGCATTAAAATGCAGCTGCCAGCTACCATAACAAGGGATTTACATCCATATTCCTGGTTGATAATAGGTAAGAGTGAGATTGGGGTATTTTTCAGCAAGGGAGATATGTTGTAACAGTTTTGGAAGTGAGATTGAATGTGTATAAGTTCAGCGCATAGTATAAAGTACAATCTTGTATCTCAGTATCAGCTACATGGTAAGTGAACCTTACTGTTTTGTACAGGCTTAACTGGTAATATTTTCATTTGATGTATCAACCAAATGCACTTACAATGCATGATATTACAGTCACCTCACTCTGCCAATTCCATCTTCAGGTAGTTCACACCAAGTTGAAAACCATCTATTAAGTGGTTTTAAGCTTGGCATGTATTCCCAGGAGATGGCATTGTCATGCTGAAACATGTTGGAGTGAAGTGACTGTAATATCATGTACTGTCAAGTGGAGTTAGTTAGTATATTAAATGAAATTACTGATCCAAAATGCACAGAGTAAATAATTTTAAAATTGTTAAGTGGTAATATGAGTGTTTATGTACATTTTAATGACATCACCTTTTAATGTAAAGGAGGTACTCTGAACACAAATGTTACATAACTTTTGTGATGACATATCCTTACTCAAAATTTGTTTCATTTGTGCACATTTAATATTCTGGATCACATTTTATTCATTGAAATTTAGTTTCATCTTCAGTACCACTAATAGTTATTCTTATTTAAAACTATAATACGTGGTTTTCACATAAGTACAGGGCTGTTAAGAGTTGTGCAGTGTAATGTCACTCCCATCTGTCATATATTTTAAATATTAAATATCTAAAAACTGAAGTACAATAATATTTAAAATAACTAAGGCCATTAAGAATGTGTTCTGAGGTGGGACTCCTCACAGTTAGGCAGGTAGGTGCTGGTGATCCTGAGGTGGGACTCCTCACAGTTAGGCAGGTAGGTGCTGGTGATCCTGAGGTGGGACTCCTCACAGTTAGGCAGGTAGGTGCCGGTGATCCTGAGGTGGGACTCCTCACAGTTAGGCAGGTAGGTGCCAGTGATCCCGAGGAGCCGCCTGTTCCAATATTCAGTATGGAGGACAGGCAGTAAGTTCATCGAACACAGTTGTACCTACCTACCTGACTATGTAACATCACACCCAAGAACAGATAAAAATTATTTATTTGTTAAAAATGTACATTTTTGACACAGAAATAATTTTTATCAACATGAAAGTTGTGATCGGCAGTCTTGTCCTCTATCAGCATTACAATCACAATGGGATGTTCCTACCAAAGTACATCCAAGAAGACATCGATCTTAGTACTCACCACTGTGGGACATTAAATTCACAGCTTAGGGCATATCTTGCTATAGTGGTAGAACTGAGGAAGGTTTGTTTTCACGACTGACATCTAGAATTTGTGGCCTTTGCAAGCCATAATTATCTGAAGGTGAAAAGCTGGTTTCTTGAAGGGAGTTCGAGTTTTGATGCATTGAATTCAGTTATCTTTTTATTAGATTTGAGGTTTTCTTGTTGGTGAATATTCAGATTGTAATTTTCTGGAATGTTGGACTGTAGAGTGCTGTCTGTGTCACCAGTGGTGGATACCACATCTCAGAAGACTCTAATAATGTGTTCTGTTTTGATTCAAGGCACATATTATGAATAGTTTCAAATTCACAGAAGCTTCACTTCTTCAATCAGGAAAGGAATTTTCACAGTTCTTTACCAGTGTGGAAGAAACTGTAAATTAGAAAGTAAATTTTGAATTAGAATTTTTGATTGGTTCTGTTTTGAGTTTAATTAGAGACACACCTCAGTTAGTGTTAGTTATTAACAGGAATGAAGTAGCATTATGTGTAATGACTGAGTCTTTTGAAATGAAAGGTCTGTTTAAACGTTGGCAATGTGTGCAGTTAGATGATATTGCTGTTTTGTATAGCAAAACCCACATTTAACGTTTCTTTGAGAAGTGGTGAATTTGAGCGCTGAAGTGAGAGAAATATTTGGAGGAAATTTCACAATGAAATTATTGACATTGAATGTTAAATGATGATTTAAATGAGTCAGAGACTGATTTTTTGCTTTTACTTTTTCTTTAGATGCAGTTAAATACTAAATATCGAAGCACTGGTTAATGTAATTTTTTTACACTATATTTATAAGTAAATAGTTCCATCAACTGTGGAAGCTGTTTGAAAGCAATACTGTATTTATATTAAGAGGCTGTGCCTGGGGCCAGAGTGACGGATGCTACTTTTGAATAACAGCCACTCATTCAGGCCCATGTGACTTCATATGCAATATGTGCTGGACATATTTTTTTTATATGTTTTTGTATCTTTCGTCCCATTTTGTGTCATGTCAATATTCACAGTTTTCAGTTGGGGACCACTGTTTACAGTTGATATAGCTACATGTTTCGGCTATGTATAAGCAATATCCAGGCTATAAAGTGATTTAACAGCAATAAAAAACATATATAATAAAGTATGTTGTCAATTAAAATTGAGATAGTGCTCATCTTGTCACATAAGAAGTGTAATATTCTTGAAAGAAGGGTTTAGTGTAGTTGTATGTCTCTTTGGTAACTTCATAGTTAAAATGTGTCAAAATGAAAGCTAGAATTAAGTTGTTACAGAAGCTGTGTACTCACTGGATTGTTTATGGAATTTATGAGTGGAAGGCTGTTCTACTTGTGAAGTGCAATTCTTGCATAGAAGGCTCCATACATATAGTATGTTGCCCATTGTTGTATATGAAGCTAATGAATCAGTAATATTAATATCAGTATTTTGTAGATGGTGTATTGATATTGAAGTACTAATTTAGGTGAGGTTGAACCTTATTCAATAAGTAGGACTTAACAGGTTTAAGGTTTTCCTTACATAGGATACTGTCTCTTGTTATGTGGGTTTTTTGATACCACATTAATGAATCCAAAAAGAAAGAGAGCCGGTAATAATGCAAAATATCTGCAGGCCGGGACCACAGAGAGTTCACGCCTCTGAAAACAACGCAGTATGCAGTCAACAGTGGACATTCTCACTGAACTATAAAATGTAACCTTAGTGTAATGATCACAAAAAGTTCTCCCTGAAGACGACCCAGCAGGGTCAAAACATGTAGGAGTGTGTTACGATTGATGATAAAACTCTCTTTGTGCATTTGTTGGTGATTAGTGTTTTTGTACATCATTTGAGGTTTAATTTTGATACATTGTAACTATGAAATTACCAGAGACACAGCTACACTAAGCCATTCTACCAAGAATATTATGTGTCTTATATAACAACATGAGCTGTAGCTTGATTTTAAAGACAATATGCTCTATTATATATGTTATATATTACTTCTCAATTACTTTATAGCATGAAGATGGCTTGTAGTTAGCGAAAACATGTAGCTGTATCAACTGTATAATAAATGAAATAGTTGTGCTTGTCTGAAAATTGTTTGTTAATGTTCTCTGCTAATTGCCGTGCTGCGATTGTTGTGTTCTGATCTGTCACCACCCCTGAAAGTACACAATAAGCCATACAAGGCAGCACATTATCAACTCTGTCGCGGCTCTTGGTTGATCACACAGTAAAGAACTTTTTCATTTTTTAGCCTTTAGTGAGGTCTCTAAGAATTTTACACTGATGTATTAAAATTCAGCCCATTAGCTTTGAATTCCACTGTTATTTTTTAAGGAACAGTAGTCATCTTTAAGATGCAAGTAAATATTGGACTGTGTGCACTTTATATGCTAACTCTGAGTTACATGTTGGATGACAGATTGCAAGAGCAAATGCTAAATGAACATTCAGAATAAGTAATTGGCAATTTCTTGATAAAGAGCTGGCATGGTGACAAAACAGTTTCCTGCTTCTCTGATCCTCACAGAAGCACATCATTGTGGAAAACAAGGTATTACAGATTACAGGCTACTTTACATCACGTTCAAATGGACTGTAATCTTATTCACACTACCATGAAATTCTCCGTACTCAAAGAATTAGAGCTATCGCAGTAATTTAAACAGGAACAACACAAATGGATGCTTAAAAGACCCAAGTTGCTTTACTAGCTAAATACAGTACCCTGATTTTATGTTCCCACATTTTGCATTTTCCATGATTTTAAAGTGCCCTTTCTAAGGTCCTGCCCAAGTGCCCATGAGAACAGCGTTATATTTTAACCTTTAAATGACTGGGTTGGTACTTAAATTTTTGGGCATTGTGTACAAAAACATAATACTTGAACCAGAATAGCTAAAATCATGAAATGAATGATATTCTGTGGAAAATAAAACCGAGATTATGCAGTAGGTCTTAAAAATACAGTACATTTCCTTGTTGCCCAGATATATAAAATGAATTTCTAGGGATTGCATATGTGAATGTAGGTCATTTAAATGTTAACAGATTTTATGTTTCCCCGACTTTATGTTCACCCGGAATTTACACATTATTTTTAGTCCTGACTACAGAATTTACCTGATTTTAGGTTTCATAGGTTTTGTCTCAGAATTTTTATTTTCGTCTGGCAAGGCATAGCTAGCGACATCTCTGTGACATCTCCCTGGTCTAAATGTTGACATAGTGAAGGCAGCTTTTGTGTAGGTGGTAGTAAGTGCAGTGGGCACAGATGTCAAATTCCAGTGCATTAACCGTAGTGGATATTAATTGTAGGAGGAACAACCACCTTGTGTCTTTAGTTGTGAATTGCATATCTGTTTTGTAGAAGAATAATATTGTGGACTGAGCATAATTTCATAGCAAAGGGTGCAGTATGGATAAAAGAAAGTGGAAATAATTTACAATGAGTGATAAAATAGTTGTTGCAGGAAAGTTGATGCGCATCTCAGAACATATGTTGCCCTGGCACCACAGTTTTGACTTTCAGTGTCCACATTAAACACAACTTTGAAAAGCCATGAAGCAAGTAAAGGAAGTTACATCTGGTGTGGGAGTTTTTGCAAGCAGCAGAACTCACTGAAATAATTGCTGCTGGAGGAATCCGGATCACTCTTGCCACATGGTTCAAGCAAGCATGTGCAAGCAACACTTCTGTAAGTGCTGCTGGAGGAACTGAAATCTGCTCTTGCTGCTTGTTTCAGGCAAGCACATGCAAGCAATGCTTCCTTACATTGCAATATCATCAGGGAGAAGGCATTACAAATCACTGCTTGTTTGGGATTAGGCAAATTGTTCTAATGACTGGATCAACAAATCTAAGAGGAGACAGAACACTGTTAATAGAACACTAGCACGTGAAAGCAGGAGTGTTGATTCAAAAACTGTAGATGACTGAAAAATCACCAACTGTTGCAAGAGAGCATAATGCTGATAAGACAGGTCTATTTTTTAATCTACAACCTAGTAAAAGTTTTACTTTTTGTGGAGACCCCTCCCATGGTGGAACACAATCAGAACAGCAACTGACAGTGTTTCTTCCATGTAATGCTGACGGTAGTGATAAAACTACCACCACCTGTAGTTGGCTGACACAGGTATCCGCACTGTTTTAAGAATGGTAAAAAACTTTCCACAAAGTATGCCAATATGAATTCATGGATAGCCAGTGGGATATTTGAAGAGTATCTGCACAACTAAACAGGCACATGGGTGCTATAAATAAAAAAATCCCACTTTTCACTTATCAGTGTGCCACTTGCTTGAAGAACATAACCTCTGTCAGGAACATAAAGGTTATTTTTTTCGCTAGCTAACTGTACTAGCCAGCTACAGCCTTTAGATTTGGGAATCGTCCATGCATTCAAGTGCAAGTATAGAAAGCAGTTCATTTGAAAGACTGTTGCCATGATGATGGACTGCTCCAGAATGTATGAAGTTGAATGTATTGTCTGCTGTGCATTTCACAGGAGAAGCCTGGAAGTTTATAACTATGACTACTATCAAGAACTGTTTTGCAAAGTGTGGTTTTCCAGTTAGTCATGTCTACAGCAATGATGACAGTGCACTAAAAATTATTGAACATGAATAAAATGACTGGCATAGTTTGCAACCTCTTGGAGTGCATTTTGAGGACTATATGACATGTGGCAATGCTCTCAAGGTTTGTTGAGTCCAGAGTATTGATCATGTGCTCAACCAGCAGTTGACAAGGCCATGAGAAGAATGGGAAGAGGAAGTGGCAGGAGGTAAGATAAAATTTGTGGATGCGCTGAAAGCACTGTAAGTGGCCAGGAAGCATGTGCCAATTTGGTGTGGAGGACATTATTATAATGTGCAGCAAGCTAGAAAATGAACTATATCAATGGATAGCTAAAGAAAAAAAACAAATGATGCTTATTAACTGGTTAAATAAACTGCAGATTATTGTAAAATGTATGAGAATGTCTGATGTGGTAACCAGTTATCATGGTTTCTGGGTGACATCACACTGTGATAATACCATGAGGAAGTCCCCCCCCACCCCCACCAATTTACACATATGTACCAGTCCGGGATAGGTCAGTCGGTATAGCCATTTGCTACAGGCTGGGTGGTCCGTAGATCGAATTCTGGTGGGGGACAGATTTCCTGCACCCATCCAGACTGGCCCTGGGGCCCACCCAGCCTCCTATACAATGGGAAGTGGGTTATTTCCCAGGGGTAAACTGTCTGGAGCATGGCGTTAAACCACCCACACCCCCATCTAGTGTGAAGGTTAAAGAAAGAACAGAACTATGCCTCTAGTCCCCCTCTGGGCCTTCATGGCGTCTTCTAGGGTGAACTTTACTGTTCACATGTATATACCATGTTGTATTTATATTCTAAGAATTTTCAAAAGTCTGTATGCTAAGTGGCTTGCCGAAGTATTTTATTATGTGGCAACCCACTTTTTTTAGAGTGCATACCCATTTCCCAGATTTTGTACTTTATTTGATTTTACACTATTTTGAGTTGGTCCATACAGAAACATAAAATCGGGGTTTTATGTATGCCAGCCACCAGAGTGCACGCTGTAGAATACTGGACACATGTAACATACACTCTGAGAATTATAGTGTGTTGCATGTTGTGCTAGTTTAAAGAATGTGCAGTGTATTAACACATGCTGTTTCATGGGCTATACGTACTGATGATGGAGATGATGGCATTTAAGGGTTTGCCCTTTCTTCCTGATGTTGTATTCTCCTCCAGTTTCTTCTTGGCATATGTCAGCCAGCTCAAAGCACTTGTTGGTGGCACTAGTGTTCATGTGAACTGTATGGCTAGATGACTGAAAAGGAATATTCCATAGTATCTTGTGGGGCAGAGCATAACAGCTTGAGGGGGTGTTGATCCAAGGGACTTCTTCCCATGACCTCAGTATAGAAGTTAAAAATTTGTGTTTTGTAAAGTGAATAATGTTTTTAAATCTATATAGTTGGTTTAAAATTCGGAGCTCAGCGAGAGGAACAGAATGTTGACCAGTAATAATTTAGAAAGTACATAGTTTTATTGATAAGTCTTCCTGAATGAGGGGAGATCGTCACATTAAGTGGCAGTGATTGGCAGGAACCGAGTTAACTTACAGGATGGATGGAAAGGCTTCAGGATTGTCGGATTTCCTAGTGATGTGGGTGCAGAGGGATGTGTAACAAAGGTTTGACATTCTCAGAGCACCGCATGTTACAGGTGTGGTCATCTGTGTTTACCAGCATTTCAAAGCAGTAGTGGTACTTAACTGCCAGACTACATCGCATTGTAACCCAGGAGACCATAATATGAATTCTCTTGTGTGTTCGCAGAAAGCCATCCCCCTGTTTACATGTTTCTTCTCATTGAGAATGCTGACATTGTGGAGGATTCTCTTTTTGAGTGTTCTTTCAGTCTGTGCTTTTGTGTGAAGAGCTCCTGTGTCTTTTGTTATTTCCATATTTTTCATTTGTGTAACATATCATCTGTTTACTTGTTTCTACAGGGACATTATTTTATCTGACCAATATCATTTTTCACTTCCTGCCAGCCTGCTTGTCATATAAAATGTAGTCTCATCACCATCCCACCCACACACACGATTGGAGTGAGCTTGTCATGACGTCTTATTCATAGTGTGTATTCCATTGGAGGATCATTTGATGCCTTTCAACCAGCATATGATGGAGACAATACTCGTCTGATTAGGTGTGCAGTCCAAGTATAGGAGCAGTAACAAAAAATTACCTGCAAGAACTTAGGTCACTGTAGGTCCCATCTGGTAATTCAGTAATCTGGCACCTGTCCAGTCCCGTGTGAGTCGGATTAATGGAATTGTGCCATATATATATAATACATATATTTATAAATCCACATTGATGTTTGACCTGACACCATTTTTTGAAAGCCTCTCTGATTACAAAAATCATACACCTTTTTTTAGCAGCAAATGCAACAGCTGACACCATAACAATTCCATGTTTTGTTTACAGAGTGTTTTTGGTGACAACTAATAAGGAGGGGATTGTCGCCTTCTTGTTCCAGATGTGAACCTGTGCAGTTTTTACTTGGGGTAGTGTTAAAGGATAAAGTGATATTTAGAATGCTCAAAAGACAATGTGAGAAAAGCATTCAGGATGTAATATGTTGAGTTTCACCCAATAACCACAGCATGCTCTTGAATAATGTGTTTGTTCTTTGTGACATGGGTCTGTGAGATAAGCAAAACCATTTCTGGCACCTTCCTCAAGTATGGTGATCAGAAACCTAACATTAAATGCAACACATTCCCTAAAATGTGTGAACCCTTACTCGCAGCAAATTGCAATGGTGGTGGTAAGTGGCAAACAATATTGGTTAGATAAAGTAATAATCCTATTGCATGCTTGACAATCAAAATAGAGATATTTTTGTTGGTCTCACTGACTGATACACACTGACAGAACACTCCCATTTCTACCCATTTGGGTTTTGCATTAACGTGACATGAAGTCATTCATACCACATGATGATTAGTTAGTGCATGAGATGAGTTTGATTAATGAACAGTAAATCATGGGGTACATACATGTAATGTCTTGTCCATATATTTACACAGTTTATTAAGGTTTGTTTCCATTAATTAAATAACTGTGTTTATTTTCTTGTTAAGGTCTTGGAGTGTTCAGACAGGGCACAGTTTTGGCTTCCACTAAGGTTATTTTTGAAGTGACAACATTATACTGTCACTGAACAGAGATTATTTTAATAATTTTATTTTTGCCATTTTGTTTTCTTCTGGTAAAAGTGGTACTTGTTTAACCTTTTAAAGCCTAGCGGTAACTTAACATACCACCAGGTTTACACATTAAAAAATTCTACGTGGTACCCACATTGCGTTTATGTGTTTTGTACGGGTCTCAGAATAAACAGCAACTTTTGCCTTATAAAAAATTAAGAGATTGGTTTTTATAACCGAAGTGGAGAGTGTTTACAGCGCGGTACGCACTGAGTCCTTGTACAAAACAGATACACTTCGTCTTTAAAGGGTTAAAATAATACCATCAAAGTATTAATGTGCTTTTGATAATTAAATAGTGCAAAACTTCCAACAAAATGATTTAATTTACTCCTAAAGGGAACTGGATTCTGTCCCCATTTATGTTGCCAAGCCAGGTAGCTCAGTTAGTATAGTAACTAGGCCACAGGCTGAACACCTGGAGAAGTTAGGTTAGGTTCCTGATGGTGTGGAGCTATATCTCTGCTGCTTCATCAAGGTGGGCTTTTGAGATCCACAAAACCTGCTGTCGGATGTGTACATGATGCTCTTTTTCCTTGGGTGCAGGGGTTGAGACACGGCAGTGACCATACTTTCAGAAGAAGGATAATCCCCCCAACGGATTGATTGTAGTGCCTATCATTTGCCTTCTTATGTGTTTGTATTTTATTATGGTTATGAGCCTACTATGTCCCATGGACTGCCACTTTGTTTCTGTATTGCAGATATGAATGGAAAGCATATATGTGCAGTAAAATGTCCCACACTGATACAAATAGAATTCTATTTTGTTACCAGGTATTTCACTTTTTTTGGGATGCTGGACTGCCTGACAGATACAGAATAAGTGCCACATGGTCATGGTATAAGGTCATTTTATCCCCAGGCTATTTCAGTTACAATTTTTTTAAAGCTTCTGGCATCATCCTGTCAGGGCTTGATGGATGAAGTGATTGTTGATGGACTGAATGACCAGGGTTACAATCCGAGCAGAGGCAGTAATTTGCGTCTCTAGTGCCATGCTCAGGCTGTGTGGGGGGAGGGGGGAAGAAAAACCTCGTTAAGAAAATTTCCTGCCTAAGAAGTCAGGATAAAAAAGCATCAGAATTCTCCCATTTCATTAAAATTACCCTTTTAAGAAATTTCTGACTTAAGAAGTAGGATTTTCGTGGAATTTTCAAAATTTTCTTAACTGGGTTTCACTGTAGTTTGGAGGTTTACCTTCATACTCTTGGCCTTGCGCCTTGATGAAGCATAATTACCTTATCTTTACCTTGCACAGTTAGCACACACTGACTTAAGCCAAAGGCGCTGTGAGTAAAATTTTAAAAGAAATCCAAAATTGAACTTTAATTATAGGAGACTGGAACCACTCACAGGCATAAATATACATCCCAGAAGACTGTAATGTTAATGGACTATAAATCTTGACCGCATTTTCAAGCACAATCATGGGTGTGATTTTTCACATCCATGGAGGAACTGTGTTTTGGGAAGAACAATGTACAATTGCTTTGCTTTTGATCTGTTAGCTGTTTTGTTTCAGTATCATAGAGGGGAATGTTATAGATACTTTATATTGATAAATTTTCACATCCCCAGAAATACTAAAAAATAATGCAAGCTACATCCAAAATTTCCATGATTTAGAAGGCACACATGGCACCATCTGCACCACAGATGTGTTGCTGTAGTAGGAAAAAGCAGAACTTGGATACATAGTACATTTTTATGTATACAAGAATATAGTTTGTGTTGGTTGTGTGACTTTCACACTACATTAAGAATTTAATTATTGCAGTAAACACTGTGTGTGTGTGCGTGTGTGTTACATAAAGGATTTATTTTCGGGGTCAGAATTTTTTGTTTGTAACAGTAACCTTAGTATTTCAAAGCAGTAAAAGAATGTTCAAGATTGTTGGCTGTATTTCACGTAAGAACATATTGTTTCCTCATTATTTCAGGTTCTAAAAGAATTTTCCTGTGTCCCTCGCGGGGGGGGGGGGGGGGGGGGGGGGGGGGGGGGGGGGGGGGG
>BLKM01007126.1:780647-817489 GCA_013340265.1 Coptotermes formosanus | reverse complement strand
GAAAGAAGGCGCTCTAAGGTACAGACTTGAGGTGCTTGACCCTCCCACTCCCCCCCCCCCCCTCCTTTTACAGGGTAATTAAAAATTCACACCCAATTTTTCTGAATAATATTCTTTTGTCGAAAAAAAGTACACTAAAATCAGAAACCAAAGACAGTGTTATACTAAATGCTGGTCCTGCATGCTCAGCAGTACATACATTCACTGTTTTCCTCATGTTACTGCAACCCACTTAAGACCTCCGTCAGTGGTGCTTGACATGTACAACTGACATTTTTGTTTCAATTGTTTTAACAAGCATGGGTTGCTTTTGTGTGCACGGTCTTTCAAAACCCCCCAAAGATCGAAATGCACAAGTTTTGAGCAATAATGTGACTGCCAAAGAATTTGTTCAACATTTCCATTGTTTAATTTTCTGTCTGTGGTGTAGACCCTTCCTGTTGAAACTGCTAGTATTGTTCATCACCCTCCAACAAGGACGTGAACTTCATAATTAGTTCATGGTAAAGTTCTGTTGGTACCATTTTTCTGAGGAAAATGGGACCAATTATTCACCATTCAAAGACACCATACCATGCTCCTCTGACTTCTAAGGGAGTGCAACAGACTTTCATGAAAGATAATAGGAATTTTTAGCACTCCGTGTTCTGCTTTTAGGGTCATTAGTGTCCACTATGGTTTTGAAACCAAGCTTTATCAGTAAAGCAGTAAGTAAATGTCTGTATACCCTCAAATCAAATGTGTAAGCCATCTGAAGTGCTGAAGTTGTTCCATGTCAGAGATCTCAAGTACATGCATGACATGTATGGGACATGGAAGTTTTAAAATCTTACAAGAAAGTTTTCTTGGTGCCTCTTGAAGAGCATAACAAATGATACATATTGTCCACATTGTTGTCACTTGACACTAAAGGTTGGCCAGAACATTTTCTGTGATGCACACTTCCTGTGTCACAGAAACGGTTTACCAGATAATATTTTTAAGGCAGGATAATTAGGAAAGGTATCCATAAACTCATTTGCAAGTTCCAGGCATGTGCTGTTCAACAGTGATCACTTGTTGCAGTTTGTTGAAAGACAGCTGTTACAAGTCTGTAACAAAATGACATGATCTGCATGGGCAGGTGCACAGTCTCTGGTGCCTGTGAAATGACAAAAAATTATCTGTAAGAAATTAGGTCAGTATAGGTACTGTTTGATAATCCCAGCACCTGTCCAGTGCCATCTGTGCCAGATTAAAGGAATTATACTGTAACTGAAATCTGCCTGTCCACATGGAATTCCCACCAGCTTTTGTCAAATTCTCTACTGGGGATTTTGACTGAAATGTGTAATCACTTCAGTTTTGCTTTAGATTTTACAGACACATCACACGTTTACTTGAAGACCTACATACATTTGTCATACTCTCTTGCTGCTGAAATTGATTTAACATATACGTAGTTGAAGTCTATATGTGTATCGTCAGCTGCATACCGCCTCTATTTTGTAAAAAGGGGACAGCCCACCAAACATCAGCTTTACAGGAGAAGCAAAAAAACAGATTTTCAAGAAACTTTGTCTTTGTTGCAAATACCTGCTTGAGCTGTCACCATGCAGTGCACATACTTGATACATGGCAGTAATGGCAGTACTGCTGAACACACAGTTCTGAATTATGTGCGGTAATGGAGCTTCGAAAAACATGCAACTTTTTGGGTTTGCAACAACATGCCCTCTAATATTTTTGCAGCTGCGCAGACCTGCTACTTCTTCTGAGCAGAAAATTTTTACATGACCTGATGACTGTGTGGCCCTTTGAAAGTTTTTTGTAATATCCATAATAAGAAACTTCCAGCTGCGTGGCAACAATTCAATGTGCACGGGAGCATTTCAGTTGTTGCGCAGCCATGCACCTGTGCAGCTTAGAGGGAACATTGGGTTGCAATATTTGTGGAGAAGGGCAACAACATGATGGCTGCTTGAAGTCTTGCTTGACATTTGGTGTGATGGCAGTACACTGAACCAATGCAGTTAGGCATCATAAATGTACTATATTTACAAAATCTGTGTGAAATACTGTTTATACTGAAACATCTTTCAGGTTGTGTACAACCAAATGATTATTTGGGTAATAATTTCTTCAAAGATAAATTATAATAATGATAACCTGTGACATATTTGTAATTCCAAGCAATAAAATTCTGATGAAGATTACTGTCTTCCTCAAATATGACACCACAGCCCGACATTTTGGAGGAATCAGCTGCGTTCGTTTGAGGATTCAATCATATGCTTCTATGCACACAAGTCAAGCTAAACTGCATTTAATTTACCCTACCTAAACATGACATATGCAACAGGAATGAGAAACCTGTGCATTATGACAGCTTCATAAGTTCTGCCTGCAATCATGTTTTGTTATTGTGCTATTTTTTAGGATCATGATGTACATGTTCAGTGGCACTGTACTGTAAAATGCTGGCTCTTTATAACCACTACATACATAATCTAAGATACCTGTGAACCATTCTGGCCTATAAACTGTTGGCTCAAACACAGAGTTAAACTGCTACAGTGCACAAGTTTCTGAATTGTTCTGCGGGTCAGCAGTCATCAGCATTTCATCCAATCTGCTGAGGATTATTTTTTCAAATAAAATTTGAATGAACTCTGAAACATATTTGGAGCATGATATGTGAGTTAGGATGTTACCCTCTACGGAGAAGAAATTTTGGATTTGTGTGTTTAGCAATTGATGAAAGTTAAAAAGGTATATTATAAAAAAAAATTGTATCTTCCAATCATGAGACTAAAATATACATTTTCCCACCAACATTTCAACTTCATTTGTTTTATGTGTGCTCTTAAATTAAACAGTATGATATATGTGTAGAAATATTCTTTAATTACCATATCAGAATGTGCTGAAATTTGGAAGTGTTTTTTTTACAATGTTGTCAGCTTCTGCGTGTTGAATGGTTGGGTACGTGAAGAACAGTGGCATGGGATTTGGAAGGAAACAGTTGCAACTAATTGCAGTACTATCGTAGCATTTGCCTGTAGGGACTGGGTTTATATCCTATTATTTGTATGTATTCAGTACCTCAGGACTGCACACTCTTGAGTATTACCAAAATGCAGCTGTTATACATCTTAACTCTTATTCAGTATTGTTATATTTAAGCATGATACAATATCTGAAACAATTTATTTGATGATTATTAGGTCATGCACAACAATGTTGAGTACAGCACTCAGTTTCCAGTACTAGTCTCTGCTTTACCTTGCCATTGTCAGGCAAAACTTCCTTAATCAAGGTTGAAATGAACATGCAATAATCAAACATGCCATCTAACACAAGACATAAGAAATAACTGTCACAAAGTGAAAACAGAAAAAGCACAAGCCACAACACCAATATTCCTGCTGCAAACATTGCATTCTTTGAAGTTCCCATTTGGATTAAAAAAGTTACGTCTGTAGATGGCAAACTGAAGCCGAAAATAATAGCTAAAACTAAGTACTGTACTGAATATTGTTGTATATTACAGTACTCATTGAATAAACTTTCTACTGTACTGTTGTCATACACTAAATATTAGAATTTATTTTATAATCATGTTTTGAAGGCTCCCTTAAATTAAATCATGACTCAACCTTTTGTGGGTTAAAATTAAAACGTAAATAAAACTGTAGCCTCTGAAGAAAAGCTCAGCATTGTCCCATCCCTATTTGTACATTCCAAAATCATTTGCAGGCAGATTCATGCCAGTTTGTACATCATTATTTTGATGTGTATAAAGACACAGATCGGTCTATGATAACCTGTAGTTGGACCGCTTATCGTTATCGGATTAAGCCTGGCATAAAAACATGAAAAATGTTCATGTGAAGCAATATCTTGTGAGTCCCTCCTTACCATATTTGGTAATATCCCCTACGACTTCACGTTCATTGGTGGTCTGTTTTAGATGGATCGAAATTATGAACAGATACTTATACATTTTGTACAACTAAGTAAACGCGTTGTCAAATTCATATTCATCTCAGCCCCTATTACTGCAACGGTATAAGTATTCCGTGAGGCACCACAAATAGGGAAAAATTTTGTAACTGTTTTCGCGCACTCATTCGAACGCGAAATTAAAGTGCCTTCAATATTCCGTCACAATCTCGTCAACCGCATTGCATGGCACGAGGTCTCCGATTGTCACAAAAAATAGTTCTGCGTCAGATAACTTTGAAGCACTATACAGTTGGTCTTATATCTCAATTGTCTCCGACGACTTAGATAAAAATATAAGATTATTTTTCTGAGAATATTTGTATTGCGTAAGGATGAGTCACAGTGAAAATGCTCGCTGCTATATCGCTCTAAGTAATCATATATTATTGGAGGATAGTCGGCATCCATTGGAGTATCCCCGAACATTACCCAATGGGAGGGGGTCTTCTTTCATGCAGCGATTTTGCGCATTAATACGGTTCTACGTACATTTACGTGAGAATTCAGTCATCAGTGAGCGAAACACCCTGCCCTTCTTAAGTGTTGGGTGTGTTATTGGTGGTAGTGATTTGTGTGCCCTGTAATAGGAGAGAAGTTGGATTTGCTCAGGGGAAATGGTAAGCAGTGTTTATTTTGGGACATGTTCACAAGAATACAGCGATTTATGTTACAGGTTTTTTTCTTTGCGGTGAAAATTGACTGTAAACCATTATCAATGTTAAGCTGCTCGTACATGCCGGCTGCCGCCATTTTAATTAAGCCTAAAAGAGAAGCGCTTGAATTCGCTTGTTCGCGTAATAACGCAAATGGATTATTCATCAGTGCAATGTTACTTGCAGAATGTCGAGCTGTACGCTGTATTCTTACGTCATTATAAGTATATTGGATCAGCATGGTTTTATTCGTCGATATTGCTGGTGGAGCTCACACCGTTGTTTTCATAGTACAGTGACACGTTTGAGTAAGCCGTTCATACGTGTAAATATTTTATGGGCTGAAGGTGCGTACGAATGTCGGAAAATTAAACAGACTACCAGTCTGAGATGACAGGAATTAGTGCTATGTCGTTAATTGTGTCATTCTGGTCAGTATCACCCTTGCCCATTAAGGGACATGGGTCATAGTTGTATGATTTTTGGTCGCAATAGTGTGAGACACAAATATGAAGCAACACGTAAAAAGAATAAATGCATATTTTGTCCACGACAATGTCGTAGTTACCCCACCCTTTCAGCCTATTGGAATAGTAGTATACTGTAAATGTAACCTGCTTGGCATTTCTTAACAGTCTTTAAGCTGTTCATGAATTGGGTACTTAATTATGTAGGAATTTTTTTTGGCGGTTTACGTCACTAATTTGTATCGAAACGAAAAATGATTAGCAGGCGCATCTTCCTTATGTGGTCCGATTATCAAGTGTTCCATTATCATTCCTGGTGAAATTCTGGGTATGATGATTGTGTGTGATGGTAATGTGTACTTACGTGTTAAAAATGATGGATCAGGGCCACAGTATGAGAGCCAATTATTTCTGTTGTGCAGAACGGTGTACATGGCACAGACATGCCGAAACATTTTTGTCTAAGGGAAGCAGTGTTTGTAGCTGAATGTGTTATCTTATTGTATGACTTCCATTTGGTGTTGCAAATTATAGGAAATGGGGTTGCCAACATTTATAGCAACTGTAACATATGAGACAGTTGTGTAGCTGAGAAAAGGAGGGTGTTGCATAAGCCTGGCTGGGTCATTTGAACCTTCATTAATGTTTTTGTTAAAGTTGAGTATCTCATAATAAAACCTCAAAGCGTAACCTTTACACTGTCAGTATGGTTCTTGAAGTTCAGTCTCTGTCACTAAAATGAACCTGAAAACCAAAAGGGTTGTCACTACACTGAACAGGCAGAGAGCAACCATCATGGACTGCAGTTTATCTTTTATTGCACCTTATCTATCAGTAAAATGAAACTTGAAAGCCCACAGTTAGTCACTGATATCAAAATTTGTAGTCTGACCTCCATGGATTATATATTCTTTGGGTAAGTGGTAGGAATTAGTGACTAAAGTTGCAGGACTTTTTTCTTTTTTGTGGAGAGTTTTTTCTCCCCCCCCCCCCCCCCACACACACACACACACACACACACACACACACACACACCAGACTGCGTGTCATAGAGGCAGCAACGTCAGTGTTGCATAGCTACCGATAATGCTACCAGCTCAGCAGTGCAGTCTTGTGAAAAGAAAAATTCTGTCTCTAGCAGAACTAAACACAACTTACCTCAAGTATTGGATGTTTTTATTAATATTTTATGTACATATTATTGAATTATATTCGTAGAACTTGGCCCCTTACATTCAAGGGTGATTTGGTACTGGAGTAATCAGTTAATTGGTGTAGTGATGTCAAAGTTGTCGAAATGTATTGCTCCCCTGTATCCTGTGTAATTTTTTAAATGATGTATGTGACCATATGTGGTGGCTAAAATTATGAATTATCATTTGTCAGGCAGTTTGCTTTGAAGTTTTGATGCAGCTAGCTCAGTTCCAGCATGATGAAATACAGAGTGATTCAGGTGGGAAAGGTCAGTGTTTTGGGAGGTGTTAGTATCAGTCGTAAAAGAAGATCATGTGAGCATGTGTCAGATGCATCATGGTTACTGAGATAAAGCTGTTTGAATCTGTTTGATCTCTGTACATAACTCTGTTAGATTTTTGTTTGTGGGTTTGGATGGAGAGCAAAGTTTACAAAAGGAAGGTAGCTACCTGAGACGAATTGCTTGCTTGCATTTTGGATGCCACTGTTCACATAAAGAATCGTGAAGATCAGTTCAGACGAACAAAATGTGATCCTCCCACACAAGTTGTCAAAGTGCACTGAGGATGATGGTGGGATTTTTAAACATTTATTGTGAACTGTAACAAAGTTGTCATTTAAACATCAAAGTAAAATTAAAATGAACTTAACAGTAATTAATTCTTCTTTATGATCATTCATATTGCTTTTGTATTTGTAGGTTCAAATGGCTCCTTCTTGGTAAATGTTCAGAATTAGACACATGTTGATGTGAATTTTTTTTCTCACAATGACCAATACTATCACTTCCCGAAATACTGACCTTTCCTCCTGAATCACGTTGTATATCATACTTAGGGCTAAGCCATTAGCCATATTTCAAGTCTGAAGTTCGACTGGCATCGTGCTTAGTACTTGCTTGTCAGTTACATGGCAGTAATGAGATTCTCATGGCGAGGGACTGCAAAAATTACTGTCTTTAGGGATGTGATGCTATATATTTGGTAGCTAGGTACGTGTTTTGGAAGAAGCTTCTATATCCAACTTTTAGGGCATTGAAACCCACATGTCAGCATATATATGTTTCTGGAAGCTTTTAAGAGGATATCTGTTCTTGCTGAGAAATGTTGGGGTGTGTTGGGAGTGATGTGCTAGTCATGATGTGTCATGCTTGAAAGGAGACAGGAGCTTGCCATTTGGTGATCCCAGATCCATCATGCCTGTTTTCAGTGAAGTTATCTCCTGTTGTATATTTTAGCTAGTACAGGCTGTCATACATTGGATGCATATTCTCCAGTGTCTCACTGTGCAGATGCAGGTTCAGTCCCAGTGTGATATTTGTTAAATTTATGGTGGACAAAAATAGCAGTGGGGCACTTTGAACGGTGTTTATTCTCATGTTAGTTTTTATTCAATCAGGACTGTGTATGCCTTGTCAGGGACTGGTATAAAGGCCCATTTGAGGCCAGGTTGGCAAGGTGTGCCATCTGAACAAATCCAAAAGAGGGTTGTGGAAGATTGCAAGTACAAGAGATGCAAGTGTTTAAATGGAAAGAAATCTTGAGCTTGTATTCTGGCAGGGACTCATTCTCTCTTGTGAACAGCAAATGTTATTTCTTAGTCTGTGGTTGGGATTTTAATTTGGGCTTTCCCCCTTACGGGCTGGATGGTCCGGGGATCGAATCCCAGTGGGGGCGAGATTTTCTGCACCCGCCCAGACCGTCCCTGGGGCCACCCAGCCTCTACAATGGGTACCGCCCCTCTCTCCTGGGGGTAAAGCAGCCGGAGCGTAGCAATGACCACCCACCTCCATGTAGCGCCGAGGTTAAAGAAAGAGTAGAGCTGTACGTCTGCTCCTCTCTGGGCCTTCATGGCATGTTATAGCGTAAAAAACTCGCGTTTTCCGGTGGATCGTTAAATTACTGCATTTATGAACAGTGCTTTGGTTAATAGCTCTTTGCATTTCAACGGTGACGCGTTTTTCGTTACATGTTAGCTTGTCAATTTGACGTTTATTTGATGCTTTTGAAGTGCCTGATTTAAGGGTGTTAACATTGTTGTGGTTATGGATTTGATCGTCGTTTTTACGCAGTTCTCGCTCCGTAGATTAAGGTGAAGTGTGTGTCCTAGAAACAAAATTTCAGTAGGCCTTGTGATGAAGGTAACGGCCTACGGGATGATACGTCCTGTCTCCCAAAATAGTCCCTAGCGCCATCCCACGCCGAACGATATCGCTAAAAGCGTGTCGCTGCGTCGGGGTGGTGGTAAGATGAACCACTCTGTCGTCTGCTTTCCCGATTTTCCGAGTTGGCTTGCATTCAGCCAGTTGAAATTGTGAAGCAGTGGAGCGTCTAAGTGGTGTGAGGACCGATGGATAATGAAGTATAAGTAAGTGGGAACGGTCGTAGCCTTCTGATTTGCGGCACTCTCCCGGCATTTTTCTGGAGAGGTGGAGAAGAATCGCGTGTAGCGGCAGGATGATCGAATTCTAGGCCGAGGGTTGAACCCTTGCCCTCTTGAATGGCTAAGCGTGCTACCCAATCGGCAGAGACATTACGTCGTTTTCAGACAATAAAGCAAATGCAGGTGTTTTAGAGAACTATTTACAGTGCAGAATCTAATATGCACAAAGGTAAAGGTGGAGTCTCTGGTGAGTTGCGCACCGCCACGTGATGTAGGAGGGAATAGTTGCCTTAACCCACGAGCCACGTCGCCTTGTGGCAAAAGCGTCCGGTATCCACTGGTTGGGAGGGGATCCAGTCCATCCAGACGCGGCGGTGACGAGAAAAATCCACCCTCACAGAATATTTCAGAATTCTGTTACTCTTTTGCCATAATCCAACATAATCGGCAGTGTCGTAGGTAAACGATCGGGAGCCCACACGACTCGATAATCGGGGGCGACCCTATCATCGTTAGCAAAGGAACTGCTGTATCTCGCAACAGGGACCCAGAATACTGCCTTTCGTCAGAATAATGGAATACAGTACGAAAGAACCTACAACAGAGTTTAATAACCATGTACGGTGGCCCTTTCCGCTGCCCCGCGGGGTCTTGTGGGGGGGGGGGCCTTATCCACGCCACTGATTATCGGCAAGTTATTTGGGTGGGACATGAAGTAATGTTTCTCAAGGTTGGGAGGTGAGAGTGGGACCGGTGTTCTCACCCCATAAAAATTTAATTGTATCGAAACTCCGGAAACGGGCCGAAGCGCCATCGTGGTGGTGGTGGTGGTGGTGGCGGCGGCGGTGGTGGTGGTGGTGGTACACTGTTGTGTACGTGAATTCGTATGTCGTGTAGAGCATTGTGTTTCAGAATTAATAAAGTTAGTACCCAGTGTGTGAGGTGTGGACGGAAGGCCGCCTATGGAGTTGTATTTGGGTTCACATTGCTGACTGAATGCAATAGTGGCACAACTCACAAATTGGCCATTTGAAGTTCATGCTACGATTGAGCTCAGAAATATTATTTTTGAGGCCAGTCGTAGTATTAACTCCAAATGGCCAATTTTTTAGTTGTGCCACTATTGCATTCAGTGAGCAACATATTTCACGGATGCACTGTTCCTACCAATATTCACGGTGGTGTGGGTGCGTAAGCACAGGAATTACTTGATTTATTTTACCGTAATGACGTGTGTAACGTTAACATTAAAACAACATTCGGAATACTATAAAAAATTATACACATTTTTATGAGTCCAAGCATTTCATAATGCTGCCATGGCCATGTGGACAGAATTTCGTCGGAAAATATGAAGGGAGCGGCCTTGTGCGTAGATGAGAGGATGTGGACTGCATGCATTTTGGGCCCAGAATAGTGCCCAGTAGCAGGTTTTTGTGAACCCGTGGGTTCCATGAGGTACGAGGAATGTCCGGACTACCAGCCCCAAATACGACCTTCTCGTAGGGCTCCACTGTATGGAGCTCCCAGCGAGCACGTTGCTGAGTTTTCGTATCCAACACAGAAACAGTTCGCAATGGGTTTTCCTCCCATTTACGTAACTTAGGGTCTGTTGGAGCTGCCTTACTGAAACCAAGACAAGGCCCTTTGTTGTTTCGTCGTACGAAACGCCCGTAGTGGCTGCACTCGTCAAATGAAATTTCCCCGCAAAACCGGGAATGGCAGCCGTGGCATACCACGTGACATCCGTCGCCCCCAGCTTCCGGGGGCCCCCCCCCCCCATATTAATCAGTGGCTGCGTATGTACAGGCATTGTAATGAATACGTATCTCTTGTTTTTATCATTCGTGACGACTGTTTAAATCAGGGGTGACCAACATGCGGTCCGGCCCTCCGTCACCTGAGTAGTTTCAGTAACACAATTTTACAAACTATAACAGTGGTTCCACGAACGCACCTTAGTGTTAACGCTATACTATGTTACCTGTCTTGTTCAAACAAAATTTGAAATTTTTGCGGTGGTAGTGATTTGGATTTTGGTATTCAGAGTGATGGCACCGTGCAGTCTGGTACGTTGTCAGCGTTTCGAAGGAGGAGCTGTATTCAGCGTCAGGGTTGTCAGTGCTACGTATAGGTATTTGTTATCCATTAACGTTGTTGTTTCGTAGATCATGTAAGCTTTGCGAAATAAAGTACAAAAAAGGGTTAGGGTGCCAACGCAGAAGACCATCTAAAGCGCCTGTAAGTTGTCATTCTGTTGAATGTGTTCGGCTGCATGCTCCAAACTCGGGGCAAGAGCCTGTGTTCCTGGTGGGCCCCGGAGCCGGCCTGAACGCTTCGGAGAATATAGAACTCTCTCTTTGTAGGTCGTAATTCTCTTATAGGTTTTGTAGGTCGGGGTCAGATAGACACAAAAATCAGGCACAATACTGCCCCAAAATACTCGCTTTTGTGGAACAGAAACGTATACTGCACGCTTGTAGGCGCTTTCGCAAAATTGCGAAACGCGACTGTTAGCTTAGCCATGTCTGTCTGTCCGTTCTCATTGAACAACTCAGATCCCACCCTGCGGATTTTTATGAATATTGGTACTTGAGTACTTTTCCAAAACGTGTCGAAAAAACCCCAGTTTCATTAGAATCATGACGCTAATAACCGGCTACTTTACATTAAGGTGTATGTACCTTCATGATATTTCGCGGAATTTTTGTGAGAATGAGAAACGTTTCAGAAAGAAGTTGTAGAGGAAAGACACATTTTATGTTCAGGAACTTTTCTTCCGAAAATCTTGCCGTTTATGATAAAATGGGGGGGGGGGGGATTAAAGAGCCGGACAGGCCACAGGTGACAATATAATACGGCGCATGCGCTTTGCATGCCGGATAACTAGGGAAAGAATACACACAGAGAATATTTAATACTTACTGTTTTCCACGGCTGCTGTGGTTACGCGAACGATCACGCGCCTCGTTGTTACGTTATGAATGCATTGCCCGTCTTGCAACACTTGACTCATGCCGTTAGTAAAATTGTTCGATGGGCTACCGAACGCAGCTCTGCTTTTTTTAAAACGGACCACTTAATTGCGTTTTACATGATACTAGTGATAATGGCTGTCATATCGCGCCCTTTGTTTTTATTCCCATTTCGTGTTTTTTATTTCCTTTGTCCAGTGGATGATTACGGTTTCCGTGGCTCGGTAGTCAACAGTTCACTGCATGAGTGTAAACTTCGCTTGGTGTATTGTGTGTGTGGCTGAAATAAAACGGTCGAGTGTGTCTCCAGTGTGTTTTTTCTTATATGTCCAATTAGCTCGGCCAGTTGAGCGGGCAGGGTACCAGCTGGATTACCGGGAAATCGCGGTTCGATTCGCAGCTGGGGTAGATTTTTCTCTTCCTCACATCGCCTAGGCCCGCTGTCAGCCCACACTGCATGTATTTAACGTGTCCTGTTGATAGTGCGACCGTAGCGTGAAGCCGTGTCATGTACATGTAATGGTGAAGTTTTTGGTGCGTGGAGCTCTGCATTCCAATAATGGCGTAGTGCTGAGTAAGTACAAGCCACTTCACCTTTATCACACTATCTGTCACTGAAGCATGAATTGTCGGCTGATAAGTTGGTGCCGTTCTTTGCTAGGCATCAGCTGGACTGATCGTGTTTGCTTAATGTTGCAGTCACAGCGTTGCCGTCCAAAATGCAATGCTGCCAGGGGAAGTTTTTTATACTTCCATTAGCTAGTAGATTTACGTTTGTACGGCTGGCGGGTTTGCCACTGGCGAGGTGGTGATGGATACTGAAAGTGACACTTTCGTGTGAAAAGCGTTGTAGCATATTTAACCCTTTAAAGACGAAGCGTATCTGTTTTATATAAGGACTCAGTGCGTACCGCGCTGTAAACACTCTCCATTTCGGTTATAAAAACCAGTCTCTTAATGTTTTGTAAGGCAAAAGTTGCTGTTTGTTCTGAGATCCGTACAAAACACATAAACGCAATGTGGGCACCGCGTAGAATTTTTGAGTGTTAAACCTGGTAGTATGTAAAGTTACCGCTAGGCTTTAAAAGGTTAATCCGTTGTGAGGCCAAGGACTTCGGCAGAGCGCGTGACGTAAGGATGCTTCCTCACTCCAGACTTCTTCCGGTGCACCGGATCTCGTGTAGGGGATGGTCGCGGTATTGAATTTTGTCAGTATTTTATTGGTGAGCTGGCATAGCATAATCGGTATAGCAAGTGGCTACAGGCTGGAAGGCCCGGGGATCGAATCCCGGTGGGGGCGAGATTTTCCACACTTGTTCAGACCGGCCATGGGGCCCACCTACCCTCCTGTGCAAAGTTTAAAATGTAAAGCTATCCCTGTACAGGCCTGGACATGCCTTTAGGGCTGCAGGTGGTTGAGATTCCTAGAATTTCTAGACAATCGGCAAATGAAGGTGGTGCGTTACGAACTGGCTGCGTTTACCCCCAATAGACATCCCTGGTGCTCATTTCTGCTAGAGGCTGAGTCGACCCCAGGGCCATAGTGCGGCCGGAGGAATTAAGTCAACGAAGAATCTCGATCACCCCATCGGGAATCCAACCCGCGACCCGCCGGCGTGTAGCACATTGCCGCAACTAACTGCGCCACCTCGTGTACAATGGGTACCGGGTCTTTTTCCGGGGTTAAAGCACCCTCTACCCTATGGCGCCCAGGTTAAAGATAGAGTATAGCTGTACCTCTCTCTACTCCCCGTTTAGGCCTTCATGGCCTGTTATAGGGCGAACTAAAAAAATGAACAATACTTTATATTTTCGGAAGTGCGTATATTTGAAAAGAGAATTTACGTTACTCCTGTTGTTTTGCCGTTGGCATGTCTGTAGTCGACATTTGATGGTGTAGTTCATTGTGTATGTAACATAAAAAAAATTCAGTTCTTTAAAAACCCCTAGTGCCTCTGTGCTGTTACAGTTAAAGGCCATGTGGCGTAATTGGCGTCATAACAACAATATTGGATAATTCCAGTAGTAGGGAGGGTAAATTCCGATTACAGACATTTTCCACAAATGAACTGCTTGCGACTTCTGGGTTCAGCACCCAATTCGTAGTAGGGACGCGCGGTGGCGCAGTTGGTTGAGGCATTTCACTAAACACCAGAAGGTCGCGGGTTCGATTCCCGATGGTGTCATTGGAATTTTTCATTGGCATAACCCTTCCGGCCACGCTATGGCCCTGGGGTCGACTCAGCCTCTAATAGAAATGAGTACCAGAAATATTTCCTGGGAGGTGAAGGCGGCCGCTGCGTTGGGCTGACAACCTTACAATCTTCATGTGCCGATTATATAAAAACCTGGGAGTCTCAGACTCCTGGAACCCTAAGGGCCTGTTCAGGCCTATAAGGGGATTGCTTTACCTTTACCCAATTCCCGGTGCCACTTTACTCCATAACACCGACAGGGATCATCATCTTCATATAATCGTTGTCCACCTCTTGTGTTTCTTCTACGTTAGAATATAAATCGTTCACGTCTTTCCATTTTTGCTCTCCTCTTCCCGGAGGTGTCCTTCATATTCTCCCGTGAAATGAAATGACGGGCTTGCCGTTTCTTCCTGTTTTGCACTCTTGCCTTGCGGAATGAGTTTACTGGATATGGCATGATGTCTTCCTTTGCTTTAGAAAATGCCATTAGGAGGGTTCAGGCAAACCAGGAGGGCTTGAAATTGAACGGTGCACATCAGCTTCTGGTGATCATGTTAATATATTGGGCGGAAGCATACATAGTGTAAAGAAAAATGCGGAAGATTTAGTAATTGCTATTAAGCAGATTGGTCTAGAAGTAAAGCTGAGACGACTAAGTACATGGCCGTGTCTCGAAATCAGAATGCAGGACAGAATCACAACATAAAGATACATAAATCCTCTGAAAGGGTGGAAGAATTCAAATATATGGGAGCAACCCTAACGAATCGAAACTCCATTCATGAAGAAGTTAAGAGCAGATTGAAGTCGGGGAATGCTTGCTATCATTCGATGTAGAGTCTTTTGTCTTCCAGGTTGCTATCCGAAAACACAAAGATTAGGGTATACAGAACTATAATTTTACCTTTTGTTTTGTATGGGTGTGAAACTTGGTCTCTCACACTGAGGGAGGAACAAAGACTGAGGGTGCTGAGGAGGATATTTGGGCCTAAGAGGGACGAGGCAACAGGGGAGTGGAGAAGACTACATAATGAGGAACTGAATGACCCGTACTCATCAGCAAATATTATTCGGGTAATCAAATCGATAAGAATGAGATGGGCGGGGCATGTAGCACATATGGGGGAAAAGAGAGGTGCATACAGGATTTTGGTGGGGAGACCTGAGGGAAGGCGACCACTTGGGAGACCCAGGCGTAGATGGGAGGATAATATTAAAATGGATCTTCAAGAAGTGGGATGGGGGCATGGGCTGGATTGAGCTGGCTCGGAATATGGACAGGTGGCGGGCTCTTGTGAATGCGGTAATGAACCGTCTTGTTCCATAAAATGCAGGGAATTTCTTGACTAGCTGAGAAACTGTTAGCTTCTCAAGAAGGCCTCTGCTCCGTGGAGTTAGTTATGGCATGATGTCTTCAAATGGAGACAGAGATGGCGAAGTTATCAAAGCAGTTGCTGATTTTGACGGGGGAATTCCGCACGCCCCAGCAATCGTTTGAGTTCAGCAACGGACATAAGTCCAGCAGTAGAAAGTTCCGGAAATAAAGGAAGGTCCAGCAGTGAATGAAGATTGGTCGAATTCGAAAGCTGCTAGTGGCAGAAACGTAAGCAGTGAAATTACACCATTGTTGTTGGGGAAGACATTTGTGCATTGAGGCCCTTTTGTAGCGTGACCATAACTTGCTGCTATGTTCCATGCAGGCGTGAACACTTTTTCAAATCAGAGGTCGTGAAGAGTGCATTTTTGTGGTGGTGAATGAATGCAGCCGCCTCTTGGTGGTACATTGTCGTCAGGGGCTTAGAGTGCGGTGCAGAAGCTGAAGGACTTAATTCGTGTGAGGATGCAGCCACAGCAACTCGTTTTCACGTCAGAAATTAGAGCACAACATTGAGCAGCGAGACACACGATTGTCTAGAACAGGGGTGTACCACCCCCGGCTCGCCAGGTTATGTGTTACGCAGCTCGCAGTCATATTTGTAAATGATATACAGGGTGTTACAGGAGTCTGCCGTACTTCAGGAGAACGTTTCTTAGGTTAAATTAGATCATTATAACCGAAAACAGCTATATCCGAAGATTAACGTTCATGGAGATAACGGCGAGTTAAGTTTTTTAGAATACGTTTATTGGTTACCAAACAGACATTAAAACGGGGAGGAATATGTAGTTTCTGTGATTTTAACGACTGCAGTTAACATTTAATTGACGCTGAGTGGCGCGTAGACTTTAAGCTAGGCTGACTCCTTAATAGTTTCGTAAAAATACTGTAGGGTTCCACGTATGTCACAGCATGAACTCGCCTGCATATAGCTTAGCCTGGCTTGGCTTGACTTGACCATCGGCTCAAAGATGGACCTACGCTGTGTATGGATAACAGTGGTAAACAGGTACAGTGCATGGAACCGCAAGAAGACAAACTTCTTTCACGTCATTATCATTGTAACTGTTCAGCTTCGTATATAGGTGTGTTTGGTGATGCCAATTTTAATTAACATAGGGAACGTTCTCCCGAAGTATGGCAGATTTCTCCTGGTACATCCTGTATATACTATATAAATCGCACAGTATTCTTCGTACCCAAGTGCGTAATATGGGTTCCGGTTCAAGTAAGAAAAAGTAGTTTCCGACGGATGTAGGACATTTCAGTTAGGTGGACATTATTTTTGCTTTTGCGATTGTAGCGCGTTCCGAGTATCACAGAAGGCGGGGTGTATAATCCACGGATATAAAAATAGGCAGCCACTCTAACATTCTCACCACAGTTGTAAGCTTGATGAATTCTTCTGTTTCCGGCGATATTTTGTTTCGTTGTATAGCGCTTATGTTTCTCAGTCCGAGCTTGCAACACTTCAGCGGAACTCTTGTAGAAATCACAAGCCTTTTAATTTTCTGCTGCAGAATGTATCTCGTGTCGGGGATGAGGATTTTTCTTCATGAAATTACTGAGCCAGTCCTCATCCACTGATATGTCAGTGTTGTTCCAAGGAACAGTGAAGCCTTGTCTAAAAAATCCGGTAGTCTCTGCCGTAACCTATTTTGCACGGCAGCACACATTACAGTGGGACGCCCGGTTTTTGTCGAATCACATGCCTCTAGTATGCCCTGTTTTGTCGGATCGCATGACCCTAGTAATATTCCCTTTTTGACGGATCACATGACCCAAGTATGCCCTGTTTTGTCGGATCACATGCCCCTGGTGTGCCCTGTTTTGTCGGATCACATGACCCTAGTAGTATTCCCTTTTTGTCGGATCACATGACCCTAGTATGCCCTGTTTTTGTCGGATCACATGCTTCTAATGCATGTATAAGACGGACCTTTGCAATTCGGCTCAGAAGCGTTGTGTAGGACACTTTGAAAAATCAACAGCTGTTCCGAATATTGTGCCTCTGACAGCCTCGGGCATCATCTTTTCTCACCATTTGGGATTGTGGCCCTTATGTACGTTATAACCACCTGCAGCATATGGCAGCGTTAAGAAAAAAAAAACCTGCTGTACTGATTTAACCGCGACATTGTGATCGGAATTGCCCTGGTTTTGACGTTTTGTTAGTGATGAACAAATGTATTAGGATATAAAATGGCCGATAGTGCTTCCTGTTTGAAGTTGGGAAATGCTTGCTATCATTCGGTGCAGAATCTCGTGTCTTGCAGTTTCCTATCCAAAAATTTAAAGAGTAAGATATACAGAACTAAGATTTTGCCTGTTTTGTATGGATGTGAGGCTTGGTCCGTCACACTGAGGGAGGAACGTTGGCTGAGGGTGTTCGAGAATAGGGTGCTGAGGAACCTATTTGGGCCTAAGAGGAACGAGGTAGCAGGGGAGTGGGGAAGACTACATAACGAGGATCGTTATGGTCCGTACACACCAAATATTCGGGTGATCAGATCAAGAAGAATGAAGTCGGCACGGCATGTGGCACGTATGGGAGACAGGAGAGGTGCATACAGGGTTTTGCTGGTGGGACTCGTGGGAAGACAGTCCACGTGGAAGACCTAGGCGTAGATGGAATAGTAATAATAATAATAATAACAATAATAAGTGGGATTGGGGGGCATGGAATGGATTAAGCTGGTTCAGGATAGTGACAGGTGGTGGGAACTTATGAACGCGGTAATGAACCTTCGGGTTCCATAAAATGCGGGGAATTTCTTGACAAGCTGAGGAACTGTTGGCTTCTCAAGAAGGACTCTGGTCCCTGTAGTTTGTTAGTTAGTGCTATCTGTGGGGAGGAATCTTAACTATGTCGCTTGGGTACATGTGGCATAGATAAGTAAATTTTAATGTTTCCAAATTCAGTCGCTGTCTCACCTTAGAAGCACCAGACGTTATCCTGTAGCGATGACAGGAAGCACAGCATATCTTGCTGCAATAAACACTGGACTGCTGATACAGAAGTTTTAATAAAGGAACAAGCACAGCGCATGGAAAAAATACAGTTGTCTCAGCTGACATAAGAATGGTGAGATCGTATATCGCTTTGCGTCTCTCCGGTTACCGCCGTCTTAGTTTTTTTTAATGCCAGTAGCTCCGAGTGGGAAATCGCCACACCACCCTACCATATAGGGGCTGTTACGTAATTCAGCTGACACATTTCTAGAAGTAATAGAGATGGAAACATTGTATTTTAGGATAGGAACCAATATCTGGAAATGCCTAGTTTGGTCGCTAAACACAAACGTGAACACATTCGGTTTGGAAGGGTGAGTTGTATGGTGCTGTGGAACTCAGTAGCCTGCAGCAGGGTTGTGGAGTCGGAGTCGGATGGAAATTTAGGTGGAGTCGGAATCGGTAAAAATGTACCGACTCCGACCTCAATCTAAAATCTTATCTAGATACTCCAACTCCACAGCCCTGATAGCTACAGTAACCATTAGACTTGTACTTAAATATAGGTTGTAAATATAAAAAGTAGCCTGATGATTCACGTGGTGGTGATGAAACGTTTTATAGGTTTACCGTTATTAATACATATTGAGCTTTTATGAAGGAGTCGGAGTCGGAGCTTTTGTGTACCGACTCCAAACCCCTTGCCTGCAATACTCACATTTGATTGTTCTGGACATGGAGTTCTGTGAAATGAAAAGCTCGTGGTTAAGAATAATCAAATTTACACGTGAAATGTTTCTGGCAGTAGGTTTTATGTCATTGTTTTATTAGATGTAGCAAATATTTATGCATTGGTTTTAATTTTCTTCTCACGCGTAAATTTCTTAATCAGTTTGTGACGCATAACTCTGCGTCCAGAACTACGTTAATTAGCAGACTGCTAATTCAGAGCAACGAGCCCGTTCATCCTTCCAAAGCACATGTGTAAATGTTTTCTGCGTTTAGCAACCAAATTAAGCATGTATGCGTGTGTGCGTTGTGTGTGTGTGTGTGTGTGTGTGTGTGTGTGTGTGTGTGTGTGATGGCCGGTAATAGCGACTGGTTACGGGCTGGACAGTCCGGGGATCGAGTTCTGGTGCACACGTGATTTACTGCACCCGTCCAGACCGGCCACGAGGCCTACCCACCCACCCTCTACAGTGGTTACCGGCTGTTTCCAAGGGGGTTAAACCTGGAGGAGCCTGGTGCCGACCACCCCCCTTTTAGTGTGCCGGATTTGAAAGTGGGTTGGAGCTTTACCTCCGCCTCCTATCGGTGTCGCCATTGGCATGTCATGGGGTGACCTTTACCTTAACACACACACACGCGTATCAAATTTTAGAACTCTAGTTCCAGTCGCTTTCAGACTGAAATGTAAATCAACATTTTCGCGCATCTCCGTAGATATTACGACAGAAGTTGGCGTGTTTTTTGAAGACCTGTTACCGTACATAATTGTAAGATCTGCAGTCTTTTGGGATATTACGCAGCGTTGAGTGGTTGTTCCGCACTGACGTTCCGGGACAAATTGTCAGTCCCATCTTGAAGGAACAAGAAGTTCAAGAAGACTTAGACTTCTTTACCCTTGATGGGACCGATTAGGTTGTCCTGAAACGTCGGTACGGAACTACCACTCGACGCTGCGTAATATCCCAAAAGAGTGCAGATCCTATCTACACCAAGGCGGAAGCCAGAAACCACTCATCGCATCATGTAGTAAGTAGGACAGGGAGTGTCTTCCCGTCTTACAAGTTAACACGACTGTCGTGTTGTTAATACTAATCGTAGATCGGTAGTCTGTATCTGCTTATTTCGTTTCGTGTGGTAACATGTGTAGAAGGTTATTGATCGTGTAATTATAGTGCATTAACATAAGAGGTTGGAATGGCCCCCAGTTGCATACCCTTCGTAACAGATTTCGTCAAAATCGGTCAGTTCAGTGGTTTCTTAAGGGCGTTAGTTAATGTCACAGATGATAAGATAATAGAGTTGGTGACGAATGAATGAATGAATGAATGAATGAATGTGGATCATCGGTGGGAAGATACTGACAGGGAAAAAACCTAGGTTCTTTGAAACAGACATGCCGAAGTGCGGCTGCCGCGGCCAGCAAGAGTCCAAGGGGCGGCAAAGTGAATGTTTGAAATAAAACAAAATGATTTTGTGCTCAACAAATTTTAAATTGTGAGCCAAAAAAAAGCGGGAAATTCAATAAATGGCGATAGCAGTGTTTCATAAGATTCATGTATTCTTAAATGCTATGCCGGTCGTCCCTTTCATCAGTCACAGTTGAAACAGCGTAACGTCCCAGAATGGTTGTATCTTCGATCAGATCGTTTGTCAGGTGTTTACTCTTTGTTTGGCGATGATGATGTAGAATATTCAGTGTGTGCGCACAACGGCACTATACTGCAAACCAGAACGTTTGCCGGCTGAGGTCGTCGGCCTCCCTTAACACCCAAAAATTTCGGACACCTTTCGGACCTGCGTATATGCGTATGTCACACACACACACACACACACACACACACACAGAGGCAGAATAAATTGGGCCTGAGCTCGGGAGCAGAAGAAACACACTGAAATATTCGGATACCGAAGTTGCCTTCATCAGCTTGCAATAAGAATACATCTACCTGCAGTCCTTCCTTGAGATATTAGCGTCTGTGCATTCTACAAAAAGAAAATACAGTTCATTTGTACGTCTTGGAGGCGTGTGTGGGGGAACGGGGGTATAGCTCCACTCATTCTTAACCTCGACACTAGGTGGAGGTGAGTGGTCACCGTCACTTGCCTGGCACATTAGTCCCGGAGAAAGACTCCCCGGTGCACATTGAATTGAATAGGAGTCTGGGTTATGCCTCATAGCCGGTCTGGACGTTGTGCATAAGTGATAAATGTCTTGTCCTTCCAAGGATTCAAACCCCGGACCGTCCAGCGCGTACCGTAGTTGCTGTTGCAGCTCCTTGTGTCCTATGCATGCCTTTATACATATACGCGCTACGAAACTTAGAAAAGCTGTCGTGTAAAACTGTGTGTTTATTTCACAATACAGTATTTATTCCAACAACGCCACAAAAATACAAGTACAATAGTCTACAAATATATGACACTACGTGTTCCGGCCTGCAGTGGCCATCTTTAGGGAGGTGGTTATGAAAGGAAAGAGTAGTTACGGCTAATTATATTAGAGATGGGGACGGGTTATTTAACAGACGTATTTCAGCTTTATGCTAGGGGCGTACCGAAAGTATTACCTTCATATTTGTATTTTTACACCCAGTCAAGGTATCGAAATGAAACAAAGCCAAAATGTAGCTCAGATTGTCCGCTTTTGTTCTGTACCTCGCGTTTCCATTCAGTCCCCCTGTCGTTCGATACAACGCCGCCGGCGCTGAACAGTCCTTTCGAACCCGTCGGTGTAGAATTTTGCAGGCTGTTCTCGAAAGTGTATTTCCGTAGCAGCTTGAACTTCTTCATTACATGTGAAGCGCTTGCTTTTGAGAGGTTTCTTGAGTGCTCCGACCAACCAGAAGTCAGACGGTGCCAAATCCGGGCTGTAGGGAGAGCGTAGGGAGTCGGTAAAAATGTACCGACTCAGACTCCGACCTCAATGTAAAATCTTAACTAGATGCTCAAACTCCAGAGCCCTGATAGGTACAGTAACCATTAGACTTATACTTAAGTATAGGTTATAAGTCTAAAAAGTAGCCTGATGATTTACGTGGTGCTGATGAAATGGCTTATAGGTTTACCGTTATTAATCCATACTGAGTTTTTTTAAAGAGTCGGAGTTTTAAAAATTGAGGCGTCGGAGTTGGAAGTTTTTGTGTACCGACTCCACAGCCCTGGTGAAACAACCTCAAATCCGATGCTCTGCCGCCACTGAAGTGAGAGCGCTAGTGTGGGGTGTGGGGTTATCATGTTGAAGAAGTGTCGGTTTTTGTCTTGGACAGACTGGATTGATTCATTCTTTCATACTTTTTAGGGTCTTCCTACAAGTCTCGGGAATTGATATTCCTCGATTGTCTTGAATAAGTTCGTCAAATTCTGCCTGTTCAAATTGTTCGTTGCGCTGACCGGCTTTCCACACCGCGGTTGGTCGTTCAGGTCCATATTTTTGCCACTGTCCCCCGATTTTATTTCGCAACGATGCGCAGTGCTTATGTCCACAGTAATCTTCACCATAGAAAGCCAGTATTCGCCGGTGAATTCGTGTAGGGGTTTTATTTTGGCCGGTCAAAAACTTAGCAGCAGCTCGCTGTTTGATGCACTTCGACAAGGTTGAGAACGAGTCGTCAGTTTTGAACCGAATATAACGCAACCACTATGTATACGAAGAGGTATCCTTCGCAAAATTGAAGCCCAAGGAGCAGTGAACAAGGTGGGACAAGTACCGCTTCAAGGTCACACCATCTGCGCGAGATAGATGCGCGGAGGCATTATTTTCGGAACGGCCCCTCTATCTGCACATGTCTAATATTATTAGCCATAACTACTGCATCCTTTGATAACCACTTCCCTGAAGATGGCCATTGTAGGCCGAAACATGTAGGAGGAATGTCATATATGTAAAAACTATTGTCTTTGTTTTGCAGTTATGAATAAACATTGTGTACTGCATTACTGCAATGAACATGGATAATGTTAACTGTGTGTTTGTTTATTCATTTAGTTATGCATCTCTCTATTTGTCTGTTTTAGTTGGGCCATATTCTGTGTGCGTGGTATCTGGTTTATATATATACTTCTCCACCTAGTTGCAGTGCCTGCGGCTTTTGCTGTCTTAGTAAGTCGGCGTAAGTCATAACCGGGATATCCGGAAGCGTAATATGTACATTCCTATTGAATGACGCAGTTTCACGGTTGCTTAAGAGACTGGAGTCATAGCGGCATTGCATTTCTTCAACGCACGGTGGGTACTCTTTAACCGTCAAGAAACACAGCCTTTTCCGCGCACAGTATAGTTACGTATTTCGTGTGATTCCTGCGATTTTCCTGTACAACGGTAGCTTTATTATTATTTGTAATGCTGGTACCCTCTCCCTGAATAATCCCAGCCCATCAGTTCTTGCATTTTAGAGCAGTGATTCACAGCCTTATGCAGCTTGCTTCCTATCGGTAATTTTGTACAAATACGATATCCCATAACAGGAAAAGAAAGGCTTCTCATGTTGCAGAATGCGTGATTATATTTGTCGTTTGCGAACGTTCCGATTTTCAGGACATTGCTTCCCACTCAGTCTGACAGGTAAAGCCCACCGGCTGAGACACTGAGATAACCCACACTTTTTAGGCTCTTTTGCAAAATTGCGAAAACGGCTGTTAGCTTCGTCATGTCCGTCTGTCCATCCGAAGGGAACTCTGCTCCCACTGGACGGATTTTTACGAAATTTGGTATTTGAATAATTTTTCGAAAATCTGTCGAGAGAATTGAAGTTTCATTAAAATCTGACAAAATAGCGGGTAATTTGCATGAAGACCTATATACATCTCGTCGAATTCTTCTTAGAATGAGAAGTGTTTCAGACAAAACTTTCAGAGAAAATCAAAACACAGTTTCATGTCCAGTAACTTTTTTCCGATAATAGTACCTTTTGTGGGATAATGTAGAAAAATGTGGTAGAACCAGATAGGCCACAGATGACAAAATAATACGGCGCATGCGCTTTGCGTGCTGGATAACTAAGGTTACAGACACACACTCAGAATATGTAATACTTATTGCTTTTCCACGGCATCAGTGATTACGCGAAGGCGCTGCCATTTTACGTTTGTACGTACATTGCCCGTCTTGTTTTATTTCGTATAGGTAAAGACGATCTTGTTATTCTTCAGCGAAGCCAGTAGATGTTGCTATGTGCTCCACATCGTGTAAGCCCGCAATGTTACTGCCGGAATATGTGGAAAGGGAGTGTCGTATTTGCAGGAGTGTAGATAGACTGTGTCTGTCGCAATTCTGAGTACTTGTTCCAAATCATCCCGCTTTTTATTCTAGCCAGCAAGTTGTGGGTGCCGGTGCTTCTTCAGTCGATAAAGAAGCGGCTTCTGTAAATGGTCAGTGAGCTCGTGCATCTTCACGGGCCAGTGACCAAGTGGCAACTTAACCATGCCGGTAAAGAAGCGCGTGCGTTCTGCCCCCATCCTGCTTGGTGATACTGGAATGACACCCAGAGATTTTTGTGCCCTGTGTGTTTGGTTCTGTTACAGAGGTGCATGGACATGTCCACTAATTTGATATTGTCTTGGTTTTTATGTGGAATGCGTCTCTGACTCAAATGTGCTGGCGGCTAGATGCTAGACATCTGCACGAAATGTTTGTCATCCGTATATTTTCAAATTTAACATTATTGAATGGCCGGTTTCCTTAGTCACAATTTTTGTCTGTGTAGTTGCTCCCAAGGGATACAGCGTATGTTTTGTCCATTACAAATGAACGCATTGCGGCAATTAAACAATATTGTTTTGTGTCGTCAAAGAAGTGGGTACTCATTACGGTGGTAAACGTTTTGACGACAAGTTAATTGGTTATTGGTGTACAACGGAATGTACCACAGCCCTTTGTGAGAAGTTGATACTTGCGCAGCTAGTCAAGAAACCCCTGTTGCGTGAACCCATTTTCGTAGTACTCTCTCATCAACGCCAATGTATTTCAAATAGAAAATACTGACATTTTAAAATCACATCGTATGACCTTTAGATTTTGTTGTCGTGCCGCATGATCTTGCCCTTGTCATTCGCCGTTGATAGTTTCTAATAATAATAATAATAATTATTATTATTTTGCACGGTTTGTGCAGAACGTTTTGTCTTCCAGTTTGCTATCCAAAAATCGAGGTATACAGACCTATAATTCTGCCTTGTGTCCGGTACGTGTGTGAAACTTCGTCTCTGACATTGAGGAAGCATGCGTGGGCCTAACAGGGGAGTCGCGAAGACTGCATAACGAGGAGCTTTATGCTCTGTACTCCTAAACAGATATGATTCAGGTGATCACATCACGAAAGCGGGATGGGCGGGGCATGTGGCACGTATGGGAGACAGGATACGTGTATACAGGCTGTAACAGACTGAGATCTCATTTTGACCCAAAATGAAATTTGCAGTTGTAATTTTGGTTGTGTGTGGATGTGTGGCCTGAGGATAGCCGGTATAATTAGTCGAAACATGTAGCCACATTTTTTATATAATGCAGTTAGTTGTGTCGATGACATGGGTATCTATTTTATGACTTGTAGAAACAGCGGAATGTCTAACATAAAACAGTAAGTAAATATGTACTATATTGAGACGACTCTCCCCCGTTATTTTTGCAGTGCAGTTAAAAGTACAAAATATTCATTCTAAACACAACTGTTTATTTCTCAAGGACATCAGCTACATGTTTCGGCTAAAATACACAGCTATCAGGCTGAGTACGAAAACAAAAAGGAAAAATTCACAGCTGCCTGGGTTTGAGATCTCAAAACCATGAAGCTGTGAATTTTTCATTATGGCTTTCCTAATCACCCTGATAATGGCCTAATTTTAGCCGAAACATGTAGATTATTTTCTTGGGAAATAAGTAGTTGTGTTTAGATTTGATATTTTGTACTTTTAAATATATACTGCAGGTTCATGCTTGGATACAAAGTATTGTTAACTGTACTTGTTGCCCATGCTGGTAGTGTTTCATTTCGTGGAAGGGGTGAGGGCAGAAGGTTTGCAGCGTTTTGACTTGTGCAGGCCTTTGGTGGAGGGGGATTCCGTGCCATGTATAAAGTCGTACGTCTCCTGTATCTTTGTCGGTCGGTATTGGCAGAAGGCAGTGTATTTCGATTGCAGGAATTGGCACAGTAATCCGCCATATATTTTGACGAAGAGGAATGAACATGTGGTCATGTACAGTTTGTGCCAGTTGTGAGCTCTGAGCTCGTGGCTGGCAAGTCTGTTGCATGTCATGAACCAGTTCTTCGCGTGCAGACTCGACAACTGATTGCGGCCGGGGTTGACTGACTCATAATGACGCAGCACGTCTCGGCTCCGAACGTCAAAAAAGAAGCAATACCAATTCATTACCCAAACAAAAGCGTAGCCGGCTTATTCAAGTCCGAATGGTGACCAGCCTACGGTGTGGACGGCCGGGGAGTGGTGGTTCGATTCCCTACAGGGACAACACAACAGGTTTTTCCGTCTTCCTATGTGTCCAGGCCGCCTCCGGGGCCTATTCAGCTGTGCAGGGGGGGGGGGGGTTGTAAAGCAGCCGGGTTCTAAACCTAACTATTCACCTCCATCTAGTGTTGACGTTACGAATGAGTGGCGCTATACCTCCACTCCCTCACATGCCTTCATGGCATGCACAATGGCAAATTTACCGTTGTCAAATAGAATGCGAATCATTGAGTGGACTTAAGCGGTGAATTGATGTTCGAAGAATAAAATGTATATATTTGAGGTTATGTCAGAAATGTTGCTGAAGATGTGACGTGTCGATCATTCGTAGTACTGACTTAGAATAGTCGGCCACTACTCGCCCAACGACAGAGCGTTACATCCAAGAAGATTCGGGTGTTGTAGAAAATGTAAGATGAAGCGCTACATGCCTGGAATAATGGGAAACAACTAAAAAAATTGAGATGTGCCTGATTTCGAATCTCGACCGGGACACCACCTTTTCCGAGGTATTTAGTGGTTTTATTCAGTCACCCTAGACAAGTGTTTTTTTTAACTTATTTCTTGCGGCCCGGATCAAGAAAAGCATTTTGGACTGCGACCCAGAGAAATATTTATAATCTGAGCTGTTTTGAAAGCATGACACGATGCATAGATGGACTCGCAAGTTTGAGTCCATTTAACTAAAAATCTATAATTCATCGCCGCTGTTCTTTGTGAAAAGAAATAATAATAATAATAATAATAATAATAAGCAAATGATGTTTAATAGAAAAATGTGTGGTATGAGAAATTTAAATACAGTTACGCCTGTATTTTTAAGTAGTGGTAATACTTGCTTCATATGATAACAAAAAGTAACATAGAAATGGAATTAGAGTTTACGTAACGTGACGGGTGTGATTGCCTGTGCTGCCATTATCTTGTCCCATTGTGCAATACACAGTGATGGAGCTACACGCGTACCAGGTGCGCCGTTTAGCGTTTTCCTGTCCTTCGTTTTCAAAGTGCCAGCGTGAAAAATCCAAGTTCACGCGTGTATAGCTGATGGCATATCGGCCTCCGATACATACAAAAGACGGCCACTGTCAGTGTAGGCAGACAGCGGTTTGCCCTCGTGACCTATAGTGTTCGGAAATTGCCCTGTAATAATGCATCGGCCGTTAACCTCAAAGTGTGGAAGTTTGGAAGGACTCCCAAGAAGATAAATCATGGCAGTGGAAAACCCGGGGTGCTTTCAAGAAGTTTAAAACTGAAGAAAGGAAGAGAAAGGACGTCAGCCATGACTCGGTGAAGATACTCTGTCTGTAATGGGTCATGACCCACAAACTTTGAACATCACTGCTGTAGAGAATGCCTTGTTTCGAGGAATTGAGGTTTAAGGTTCTTATTGATCAAGGAATTTTAAGGATGGGAAGTTCAGACGCAGGATGGATGCATACTTTGATGTGCCTGAATGATGAAGATATGTAATAGGTTGTTACTGCACTAAAAAAATTTGCGTCGCAATATACATAGTGAGTTGAAAATAACGATTTCAGGAAAAAGTGGCGGGTTAGTATTGCACCAAGGTACCGATATATGTCGCCCCTATTTTGTAAAAAGGGGACAACCCACAAAATATCACTTTATGGGAGAAGCAAGAAGAAGGCTCGGTGTTACATGTGACAAGTACATTGAGAGGTACGATGCCCCCCACCTATGTTGGTTATTCTTGAAGATGGAGTTCTCAGCTTTTTACATATCGTAGAGGGCAGTTAGTTGAATGATTTGCTGCACATAACTCAGTTTAGCTACAAGTGGCAGTTAGCGCCATTTACAAAACAGGTGCTATATCTATATAATATACATATTCCGTGCAGTTTCCTTTTACGCACTAGTTTTATTCCCAACTGCTGCATAACGCTTAGTTTTTGCGCGCAAAAACTAAGCGTTGTGCAGTAGTTGGAAATAAAGTATACATGTATGTGTACATACATGTATGTATAGCTGCGTACTGAAAGCGTCAAAAACTACAAAGAGATACAACGATGAAGGATGTCTGGAGATTTTTGTTCAGTATATGCGAGTATAAATGTATGGTTACTTGGCGAAGGACGTAACCAGTATCTAGCGGAAGGAGAGCGGCTGTAGACATGGCCTTATTACACTGCGTTAAAGGCAAATACCTCAGTAAAACTTTCATATATATATTTGTGGTCGTAAGGTTGGTGTTGGAGTGAATACCGGACGATATTTTGAGATCCGAAGTTTTCACTTTGGTCTGTCCACCAGAATACGCGGCGTCACGCCGCAGAAGGAGGTGGTGTAAATTTGGTTAATTTATTTTAAATTATTACACAGAGATACTGATGCCCACAAAATTTTTCGATGTGCTAGCCGCATTTTCTAGTGTTGTAGTCCATCATGCAGTCTGTCTTAAGTTTTGGAGCCCCTTCCAAAGCGAATTCTCCACAGAGCGCGATCTAGTCTTTCCTCTTTCAATTTCCAGTATCCTCTCGTTTGCGTAAGGTCATCCAGTAGCTGCGTACGTCTTCTTCCTCGTCTTTCCGTTCATTCTCTCCATCAATCTATATTTACTTCAATAACGTAGTTTAAAAGGCAGTTCCTGCGCGAGACGTGACCAATCCAGTTAGCGTTCTTTTTCTTGTATGCAGGAGAGTCCTCTCCTTCGCTGTATGTTTCACACGATCGGTCCGCGTCATCTCCAACCTTCTCCAGCGCCAGCTTTCAAAACTTTTCAGGGATCTCGCTCTGATGTAGAAGCGAAATCCAGCCTGGTTTTTAATGGATATGCGATATTGCATAGCTTTGTTGAATTAAAACCGGAGACAGTGCGGGAAGCGGTCTCGAAATAGTTACGATTGTCCATAAGCCAACGAAACCAAATCAGAGCGATGATGCTAAAGCAATTCACTGTAGTTCCGAAATGCAGATGGTCTCCTTTTGCATTAAAATAACCTTTATTGGTAGCCGTAAGGGAAACAGAAATACTGGTTGTCTGCTAAATGGCATATTTTTGACCAAATGAAATTCATCGTGTAACATTGCCAATTCTTGTGTCGTAATTTTCAGGTCGCTTTAATTTCATAAAAATCACACATGGTAGCCTTGGGACTTTAGTTAAACTTTGGCATTGTAAGTCGATTCATTCGTGCGCATAGATTCTATTAGTTGGCGCGTTGGATGATATTCGTTAAGATTGTGCATGGCGTGGTGTGATGGGATGGGATGATTAATTCATTGGAAAGAATGCAGGGCTGTACCGTTATTTTCTTATGGGATGGCTAAGGAAACTCCCGAAAATATCTAGTTTGGTTTCCGCGCTGAGATTTGAACCCGTGCCTTGAATACGAAGCGGGAGTACAGCCTTACACGCGACGTGAGGTCGCCTGGGTCAAGCTGTTCAGTGAGTTTTGGTTTCTTGCGTAAATAGTGAAGAAGAGACGTGATACACTATAGCGGTTGCAGTACCATTGGTGTTGAGACGTTATACAGTAGCGGTTGCAGTACCATTGGTATAATGACCGTCACGGCGGGAGTGAAAGTTCGGTTGCGTCGTTCCCCTACAACGTTGCTGGCTGTGCATGACCCTGCCAACTGTTGACTATATATGGTCATGCCGTAGTCCGAAAGCAGCAATGGCGGTGGGGGGGGGGGAGGGGGAGAGATATGAAAGGAAATTCCCATCGCCGCTTACGGTGTGTCACACTTGTCAGCAAGGCGTGATGCAAGTACGTTAATGCGGAGTGTTCATTTAGGATTGTCTCCCCACCATCTCCCGTGCAGGTCCTTCTGTAGCCGCCACACCATCCGTGTTTAGAGTACGTAGCGGTTACCAAACCTGGTTCATTATGGCTTTAACGAAGCGAAAATTGCTGCTAACATGTTGGCGTGTCTGCTGACGTGATTCAACGCCGGTAGGCATGTCTGCACACAGACAAACGCTTGAATGCGGCTACGCACTGGGGAAACTGAAACGCGTGTGTGCGTGCCCTTACGCACAGATCAAACGCATCGTCATAGAAAGGAATATACGTAAACGTTAGTTTTCCATGCGTGGGAGATGACTGTCGTGGATGTTGTGAGTGGAGTATTGGCCGATTCCAAGAAGAAGCAGTCTTTGACAAATAAGGCGAAGGTGCCAACCTCTCCCCCCCCCCCCTTCTTTCCCAAATGAATGTGGTGAGGTCTATTCGCATTAGGAAGAATACTTAAATAAGTGGAAATAAACCAGCTCAAGAGCTTTGAACCGAAAATGAGAGGGCGTAAATTAATAAGTGTAAATTGGTGTGGGACGTTAAGGCATAATAAAGCCGTAAAAAACGGATGTAAAATAAGGCCCTGGCGTACTAGAGAAAAAGAAATTCTGAAATTTAACCTGTTAGCAAGATTGGAAGTTGCATGGCACTTCGATCAGGTGGTTCTAACAGGACTGCATCATTTAAAAGAATACCCAGCTGACCATCTAATTCAGATGTTAATGGGTGGAATTATACCTGTAGTTTCTTATACAGGGTGATTCAGGAGCAAGCGTCGTTATTTTTGGAGGTGATATTATCGGTCATTGTGAGAAAAAAGTTAACATTAACATGTGTCTAATTCTGAATGGTTAGCGAGATAAAGCTGTTTGAACCCACAGGTACAGAACCATTGTGAGTGGTAATAAAAGCGAAATTTCTTATTATTAATTTATTTTTAATTTTAATTCAGTGTTTAAATTACGCATTTTTTTAAATACAGAAATGACAAATTTGTTACAGTTCACAATAAATGTTCGAAAGTCCCACCGTCAGCCTCACCGCACTTTGCAACTCGTGTGCGAAGATCGCGTGTTGTTCGTCGGAGTTGAGCTTCACATTTCCTTATGCGGGCAGCAGCATCCAAAACGCAAGCGAGGAATTCTCGTGTATGCACGTTTCGTTTGTAAACTCTGCTCTTCGTCCAACCCCACAAATACGAATCTAACGGAGTTAGGTCCAGAGATTCAAACCGTTCTATTTCGGTAACCATTCAGGATTAGACATGTTCTTACGAACTTTGCACAATCACCGATATCATTACCTCCCAAAATACTGACCTTTCCTCCTGAATCATCGTGTGTACTATTTTAGGCATACAGAACAAAAATTCAGGGCCAGTCTATTAAATATGTTTGGATTTCAAGAAAGTACCGTTAAGGTGTTTCATAATTACTGGCAAGGACTTGGTAGACTGTGCCAAAATCACTCTTGTAACCCATGTTAAGAGAATCTATTTTTACTTGAGGAAATCATTTCGCACTTTTCGTCTGTCACGGTGACTCTGTATCTGAAAGTGAAGTCAATGGAAAATTGCGGTTTTTAATTGTGGCAGTGATCTTCAGGTCTAAACGGTTGGCCAAGCCACGCCCCTCCGACGGTTTGTGGTTTCACACCGCACTATTTTGGGGATATGAAATTAATATATGCATTTATTTAGGAGATTAGAGACCAAATTAGGATCCCCAGCGTTGGACATTAACCTTTTAGAGGACGATGGTAATACCAGAATAACTCAGTATAGTTAGTAACAACGGATTGTAATGGGCCGTCACCGACACTCTCCTGCCGGATAGCCCCATAGCAGATACAGTACAGCAGGTACTAGGTGGTAAAAGACCGTATGCAGAAGGTACCCTTCTCGGCCGTCTTATGGCGAGATTAAGAATGTGTGGAACTGTAACTCCGTATCCTTACACGCCTTGATGACGTTTCTTGAGCACCTGTGCGTGGAACATACACAAAAGCTGCACCTTGCCTCGGCATTGTGTCTGTTGCATCCAACTCACTGTAGTAATCATTTCCGTATAAACAGCATAAATTTGTTGATCTTTGTAATAGGGACGCTGTATGTTTTTGTGGGGTTGGAACTGGATTTTTAAATATTGTTTAAATTAATTTCAGGTGTCCTAGAATTAAATATAAATGACAAACTTGTGGAATTTGTGCTGTGAGTGTTCATTATTTTGTAGTGCCATTGGTTCATGACTCATTGACACTCATTTGTGCAGTGTGTGGTGATCCCAACATTTTGGGGTAGGCCGCGGCTCCTTATGGGCTTTGCTTGAGCGAAACGTCGCAGTATAATTAGGTACCACATGTCGACAGTGTGTGCAGATGTAACTGCTGTTGCATTGTAGCTCATTAGTACGGAGAGAGCGTTAAAATATTCAACAGTAGTTGAACCAACCACTTTTTTTGGGCGTACGGTTATAGTTATGACCGCCATCTTGGTGAGGTCTAAACTAAATGACTGCAGTTCGCTGCAAACGTTTGTCTGTTGTACATGCTCACGTGAGAATGTGAACGAAATGGCTGGCGATCAGCCTGTTCTATTACCTTAAGCATAGCCCTTTAAGTAAAGCTAAAAACTTCAGATTTGAAATGTGTTTTGTCAACGAGCGGATGCGTAACTGAACGATGCAGTGTTAAAGCTTCTGAACGGTTGCAAGGCTGTGGCCGTTAAGAGCGGTGAGTCATTTTAGGCTTCCACCGCGGTGTTAATCAGATCTGCTGACTTCTGGGATTTTACGCAGCGAAGAATGGTAGTTGCCGACGTTTCGGGATAACCTGTCTGCCTCCCTTGAAGACGGCACCAATAGGTTGTCCCGAGACGTCAGCCGCAAACTACCATTCTACGCTGTGTAAAATTCCACAAGAGCACAGATCTCCTAAGAGCAGTGGTTTACTGTAAAAGGTAAATGGCGTGTCGTAAGATGTATAATAGTGTGTCTGTTCTGTATGATCTTTGCAAATATGTTGGCGAAACCGCAGGAACGGATGAAGTGACTACTGCTGCCCCCTCTTCGCCCTTTGAACAGGAAGCTGCTTGCTTGCGTGCCGTCTCCTGTCCGCGCGTAACGCTTTGCTTTCTGGTCCGTAACTAACGAATCCCCAACTGCACCGTTCATTAGTATGGTCCGCAGGAATTTGTTCACCTCACTTATTTCCAGTTGATGTGTAGATCATGAATGCACAGGGTGGCTGAAGCTTGCCCTGCTGTCTGCATACGTGTTACTGCAGTTGTTTCTGATGTAGTGAAGTAAAACTTCCCACTGAGACTTCAACACCAGTTGTGTAGGGCGCATAATTGAGATGCCCTTAGAAGGCCCTGAACAGCTGTACATTTTCTACAAACCGTGCAGCGTTTTTGTACGACTCCACAAAATGGCATAAAGTGCTGCCATAACCTTCCTTCAGTTCGTTGGGCATCTGATTGTAGTGATTTTTGTTTAATTTTTGTAACTTTATATTACCTACAGGGTGATCATCTAAAATTGTACTGTAACAGAAAACGGTTTGTATATCTCGATGGACAATTGTGGGATTATTGGGCTCATAGGTATTTTTTGTGGGAACATCTAATGGTTGCTTCTGTGACTGGGCGTCACATGTTAGCAGAGACAACATTGGACATGCTGAAGAAATTGTTCAGAGGCAGGATTGTTTCAGTCGTCTCCAGACTAACATCCCCCGACTAGTGGGTTTTTCTTGAACATATGTGCCAGAACACTTCAAGAAGCATTAAAAAACCGGAGGTGATTGAATGTGTGTAGCATCATGGTGGGAAATCTCTTTACAATTGTTTCATGTATAATCATGAAGAGGGTTAGTGCATGTATTCAGGACACTTAAGGGCAGTTCCACAGCATGTTGTATGAATATTTATTGGTGTCTATGTTCAGTTCGTATATATATATATATACATTTTAAATGGTTCACTCTGTCATTTTGCGGTTTTAGTTATTGTTGCTTAATGAACTGCATTGGCAACTGTTACTGCCTTTCCTATTTAGTAGGATTATAATTTTGTGTAAGTCGTTAGTCTTTTTATGTATTTATTATGGTGGTTTGTGTCCAGTTACTGATTTCTAGTGTCTGTATAAAATTTCAGAAGTTTTCATCCATGTGTTGTTGAGTTTTATGAATCATTTGGTCACTTTTTACCCAGAGGTAAATTGTTTCACAGTGGATAATACACACAGTGAGTGTTTATTGAACTGAAAAATGAAATGTGGGGTTCTGACAACAGCATGGCACATCTCAAATAGTTACCTGTTTGTGTTTTAGTTCCTGTTTTAAACACTGAAATAGTGGACAAAGTCTAACCCGTGAATGATTCCTGAACAGTGGAATTCGTTTAGAGGGGGGAGTTTATTATAATTATAATTATAAGTTTTGAAAAGAATTTTGAAGTGGGAAGGATTGGATTGGAGTGGGTTTGAGGCATGCATTTTTTCCATACAGCTGTTGTCATTTGTGTGTTACACATGATTATGAAGTTAGGGGGCACTTAGAGCAGTATGCAAGTTCACAAGATGGCCAGTGCAGCCTGGCTATTCGTATAGAAGTGAGGGGTGTATTGCTACTGTAAATTATGGTTACAGTCTTGTGAACTGAAGATAGAGGAAGCAGGTTCCTTCAGAATGTTGGTTCCTGTTAACCAGACTATATGGTCACATCTTGGAACAAACCAAATGGAACATGATTACTTACCCCCTACATTGTTGTTGAATATTAAAAGGCTATAAGATACTTCAATTTAATTAATTCTTAAGATTTTATAATTACTTTTTGACATATCAAGATCTTAATATTTATTATCAACACTATACAACTACTCAAAGAAGTACTGTAGTACACCACTTACTCACTCACTCACTCACTCACTCACACACACACATACACACACACACACACACACACACTCCCAAGCGCTACAACCCATGCAGGGTCTTGGCCGACTCAAGAAGACACCTCCAACCATCTCTGTCCCTGGCCTTGATCCTTCAGTTCCTGACTCCCAACCTCTCTGCATCCCTCATCACGCCATCCATCCATCTTGGGGTTTGGCCTTCCCGTTCGCCTTCTGCCTTCCGGCTTGTCCAAGGTGATTTTCTTGCGTGGTAGATTATGTTGCATTCATACTATATGTCCTGCCCATCTTAACCTGGTTATCTTAATTGTTGTTACCAAGTCAGTCTCATCATACAAATGATACAGTTCTTCATTATATCTTGATCTCCATGTTGCCTCTTCACAGATGGGTCCATAGATTCTTCTCAACTGTAGTTACACCATTTCTGTCAAAAGTGTGTTCTACTTATGTATATAAGAGAGAGGCCTGTTTCACTTCAATATTACATTTCTTTGCGTATTTTGTATTAGTCTCACCAAAGGTTGATCCTGTTAAGGGCTGAAACACGTAGCCACTTAATGTAGCTAATATAGATATATTCAGATCGTTTCTCTTAGTTGAGTTTCATTTACACTGAATGTGCAATTCAAAGTGTTGTGTTTGACTGATTGTATATGTCCTTGTATATATTCTTCTTGTGCTTGCAGGCTTCTGGAGTCACAGTGTCAGATGTGTGTAAAACTACATACGAAGAAATCAAGAAGGATAAAAAACACCGATATGTGGTTTTCTTCATTAGGGATGAGAAGCAGATAGATGTTGAAGTTATAGGTAAGACCACATAGATGGCTGTTACATTTGTTAATGGCATTACTGGTAACTTTGTTCTTACATGTGTAACATCCCCACTCAAGTAAATACCATGCTATGAAGGTGTGTAGTGGATGCATTCTAGATGTGTTACGTATATTTATCAGTATAGTGTTTTAAGAGAGATACAGAGTCGTTTGAGTCCTTCTTCCCAGTAGTTTCATCGTACATGTACATTTTGGTACATCCAGTGTTACAAAAGTAAATCCCCATATTACGAATCCACACCTGTCGCAAGTAGAAGAACTTCCCTGTTGTTAGTACTGGGACTGGAAAATTCACTTTCTGCCATCTTGCACAGAACTGAGTGCAAGAAGAGGATAATTTCGGTCATTATTCAACCCTTGCACTCAATAAGGAAGCAACTGAAGCTTCGGTGCCATCCATTGACCAAAAGAAGAGCTAATGATGCACAGTGAAAATGTTATTTGATGAAGGGCAGATGTGACAGTAGATATACATCAAAAACTTGTTTTTGAAAAATGTGGTCATTATCTAGTTCTTGCACTCTGGTCTTCAATTGGTTGTGCCAGTGACATAAATAACTATTTTAACCCTTTAAAGACGAAGCGTGTCCGTTTTATATAAGGACTCAGTGCGTACCGCGCTGTAAACACTCTCCACTTCGGTTATAAAAACCAGTCTCTTAATGTTTTATAAGGCAAAAGTTGCTGTTTGTTCTGAGATCTGTACAAAACACATAAACGCAATGTGGGCACCACATAGAATTTTTTAATATTAAACCTGGTCGTACGTAAAGTTACCGCTAGGTTTTAAAAGGTTAAGGTGTGATTTTGTGTTCTGTTCTCCCCCTTGCTAATGTCTGTAAGTGACATTTCTGATTAGCATGATTTGTACTGTTTGTAGGGAAGTGGAAGCTTCATGATCAATGTTCTGACCATCTGTGTTGCCAGTTTCAGTGTGTTTTTCTTGTTTCC
>BLKM01007126.1:753155-776605 GCA_013340265.1 Coptotermes formosanus | reverse complement strand
CATCATCATCATCATCATCATGTGCTGTGAAGTGTTAGGCATAGTGCCTGTTCTTTATCACGCAAGGTGAAGCTGGTCCTTCCATCTGTCCCTTGGGTGTCCTATACTTCTCTTCCCCTGTGGCCTATATTTCAGTGCCTGTTTGGGTATCCTGTCTGTGCTTATTCTCTCTACGTGTTGTAGCCACTGTTGTTGATATTGTTTTACTTCCAAAACAATGTTCTGCACTCCCTGACAGAATCATGTTTTGTGAATAGGAGCCAGAGTGGGCCCCAGAGACAGCCTAAACAGTTTTGCAGATGAGAAAAATTGCTTCCAAATCTTGGATTCAAACTGTAGATCATCCAGCCCATAGCCTAGTCACTGACTGTGCTCGTCCAGCTCTGATGTTATAAATTTTCACACTGAGGAGTTCCACAACATTTTTCATCACATTCCATGCTCGGTTGAAACAGGATGCCAGTGCATACTGTACGATGACCAACCACATTTTTAGCACATTTCTGGCATAACTTGCTGGGCCTCATTTTGTGGTTTACTTCACAATGCTGTCCAGTATCTCGGGACTTTGTACATAATGTTGGATGATACGAGGATAAGTGAAGGATGGATTGGCAAGTGTTTGGAAGGATGCCATCATGGCTTCATCAAGATATGATTTTGGTACAGTAAAACCTGTGAAGGCAGCCACCTGCCACACGTGTAAGTTCAGCCTCCCTCTGTTGGCGGACCAGAAGAAGTGTGTAGTTTTCGTGTCATACTGTACATGGGCTGAAATCCGCATTTGTTAGCAGCACTACCTCCTGCCCAGTCAACTACCATCCTTTCTCCACAAATATGGACAGACTGAAATTTTTCTGGTGGCATTTGACCCATTACTGTACAGAAAGTCCCTATTCATTGACAGAGTTATGTACCTGTTTTCCAGCTCAACCACCAGTCTCTGCAGTCGGGACTGTACCTTGGGAGAGCTGGTAGTTGTGCAGTTAAATTTTCATAGTGGGAAGTGTTTTCTGTAAGTTGGGTGGCTTTGATTGGAACCACAGGTGACCAACATAGATGGGTTTCAGTGTATTTCCTTGGAGGGACTGAGGAAGACTATAAAAACCAAATGTTTAGGTGGCTAATACAGTACAATTCTAGAATTTTAATGGTACACCATCCTGTCCAAGCTGCCTCACACTGGACGCACCTAACCGTGACAACTAGTAATCAGCCTGTACAGGTGCTTGTGTGTTTTGCAGGCATCAAAGAAGCAGAAACTGTTCTTGATGTCGTGGTGCCCAGACACTGCGAAGGTGAAGAAGAAGATGTTGTATTCATCCAGCTTTGATGCCCTAAAGAAATCACTTGTTGGAGTTCAGAAGTACATTCAAGTGAGTGTGGTATCTGTACAGAGATCAGTAATGATCTAGGAGTGTTCAGACTCTCGTCCGGTTGTCAGATGTCCTCCCTGTGAGATATGTCAGAGAGGGGGAGACAATTGTTTTTGAAGATGGTTCTCCAACCTGTGGGCTGCATGTGGCTCGTTAATTTGTAGTATGTGACCTGCAGCCACATTTGTTAATTATGTGTATACTATAAAATTTACACAATAATTTAGGCGGTTAGGTATACCACTTATTGTTATTTTTCCACATGAGGCTCACAGACCATCCCACACTAACAGGTGTGGCCCTTTGCCATAAAAATGTTGGATGCCCACAGTACACCATCATTACTTATCTACTCTTGAAGAATGAGGTGGCAGGTACTGTGAAATGTTGGGACGTACCTACCAAACAGAACACTTTTATTTACTGTCGTGGAGAAATGTGATAAAATATTATTTTTTGGATGTAAAGTGTTTGGGCATTATGAGTAGATGTGTTTTTAACGTGGATATTTTCTGTATTCAGGCTACCGATTTATCTGAAGCATCGCAAGAGGCTGTTGAAGAGAAATTGCGTGCAACCGATCGGCAGTAGTATGCAGTAAAATGGAGCCACCAATGAAAGGGAACTTAATTCTCCCTCTGTTCGCTTTGGCTGAGTCAGCTTAAGTTGTGAGAGTACTTTGCCAGCATGTCTACAGATTCACACGGCCATCTAGTCTCATGGCCTGCAGGCAGAGTGCTCTTTCGCAGCCAGCGGAGTTTCATCAAACTGTATGGTATTATATTATTGAGTGAAAGTAAAAAAAAAAAGGTAATTGCGAAAATTTCTGTGAATTTGAATTTATGATAGGTGGCTATAAGCCTTGTAATATTAACCGTTTACAGTCATACACAGTTCAGTTGTCTTGTGTCTGTATTTGGTAAGCAAAATGTCAGTTATTAAATTCAGTGCTGTAATGGTGAACAAAGAAAAGGTGTGAGCAAAGCAAGTTAATTGCTGATGCCATGCTGTATTATAAAGTCAGTTTTGTATCTTCATACGTTTCTGTAGGATCTTTTATGTCACATGCCGAGTATGTATTAAATTCTTTCTAATGAATAAGGGTGTGTTTATTTGTTTGTGTAATGTTCCTTGAAGCGAGTTATTGTAATTAGCAGTCCTCTTACTTACAAAGTGTTCTCAATTTCACATTTATTTATTTTGTTTTGGGGGTAACTGCACATTTGCAATTTTTATTCAGGTGGCCATGAGTTTGTGTTCTGTTTGTTGCATTTTATCCATCGTATTTGTAATAGGAGGCCAGAGTTGTAACAAAATGGTTCAGTGTTTTAATGGATATCGTTCATAAACAAAAAGTCCTCTGCATATCAGACAGGACTGGGTGCTGTTTGTAAAATTGACTTGATTTGTTGCATGTATAAGGGGTTTTATTTGCCAAATCTGTAATTCATTTGTACACTAATACCTGCTTGGTGATTGTGAGACAAGATTAAAGCGCTCTGAGGCTAAACCATAAGTGTCTTTTTGTTGTAGAAACAAAGCATAGTCATTAACGAAGTAGGACATTATTATGTGTAACTGTCTTGCAGCATTACTTACTGTCTTGTGATTTTCACTATAGGAACATTTTACAAAGAGAGTTTGTGAGGTACATGATGTTGAACAGTTTAGAGTGAAATTATTGGTAATGCAGAAGTGTACGCAGAAATCAATTTTCATTCATTTTACAGTCAAGTACTGGGAGAAGCAACTGCTGGTGTTCATTTGGTTAACCCTTTTGCTGTGCAACTACTTTCCTTGGCATTTGCAAAAGTATGCCAGCTAAATTTAGGCTATTAAGCAGCATTTCTTAAGCATTGTAGAAATACAGTTTTTCACCGAGGAACGTAGAAATCACATTAGTTTGGTAATTCCTGCCGATTATGAAGAGAAACATAATATTTCTAATCCTAGAATTTTTAATCAGACTTTAAACAAGACAGGCAGTGTACATACAACGTAACATTGTGGCATGTTGGCATAAATTTTTACCACCTCACATGTCCAAACAGCCAAGTACCATTTCACTCAAAGATTTTGTAATAAACTCATGTCTTTATTATTGTTGGCCTCTGTGTCACTGTTATGGATTTAAAATATTGAACATGTCGTGGAAATGCGAAAGTGTGTTCTCCCCAATGTTGTTAACCTTAAAAAATTTGTGATACACCTCCTTGGGTATCATAACAGCTTAATACCATTTCACAGCAAGAGAATTATTTTATTGAAGTGCTGGATATTTTTGTCTGGTAGTAACAAAATTTGGACTTTTTTGACAGATTTTAATTAATGTCTCCAGTGTCAAATTTCATGAAAATGCATCCCATGGGAGGCAGATGGACAGACATGATGAAGCTAACAGGCGCATTTTGCAATTTCTCCGAACATGCCAGAAAAATTAAAAGTTCACTTTTGAAGACCAGTAAGATTTTCCACATCCACATAATCAATCCGCTGATCACAGTGACTGCAAGAAAGTGCATTTAATTTTTGGGTGGCTTGGCATAAGTTTGGCCTCTGTAGTGTTGTTATTTTCAGAAACACAATTTTTTAAAAAATGCTGCAACCCATACGTTGTTGTGTCAGCTGTTATGCTTTGCAAAACACTGCCCATGCAAGCCCTGTCATCAGAGGCACTGTCACCACTGTAACATCAAATCCATTATTTGTCATCTGAATTTCATCCTGGCTCTGGCATTGTGACTAGCACTGTTTTCACAAATAATAAACTATGTTAGAAGGGGGGAAAAAAATTATGGACAGTACTGGTCTATCAGACGATATGTTACATCCATCTAAATCCGGTTTTAAAGCAAGAAAGATAGACACATGTATCTTGAGAATGGTCAACATAGTATGCAGTAAATGTTTTGTTTTGTTTTGTACATGCGAGGCCTGTTCAAAAAGTATCCGACCTTTGGCTGGGAAAAATACATTTACACACCTGGAGGTCTGCAACTCTAATCCCCTTCGAAGTAGTCTCCTTGTGACTGAACACACTTGTCCCAGCGGTTCTGCCATTGTTCGAAGCATTTCTGGAATGCCTCTTTGCGAATGGAGTACAGCTTGGCCGTCGTGTTCCGTATAATGTCGTCTCGTGAGTCAAATCGAGTCCCTTTCAGCTGCATTTTCAGGTGGGGGAACAGTCAAAAATCACAAGGAGCCATGTCGGGAGAGTAGGGAGCCTGTCGAACCACAGGAATGTCGTGTTTGGCCAAGAACGTTTGAATCAGTTGCAAGGAATACGCTGGTGCGTTGTCATGATGCAGCTGCCATGTTCCTGCTGCCCACAGGTCTGGTCTCTTCTGCCGCACAGCATCATGAAGGCGACAGGACTTCCAGGTAGTATTCTTTATTAATGTTTTGGCCTTGTGGTGCGTACTCGTGATGCACCACTCCACGGGAGTCAAAGAAAACGGTCAACATCACTTTGACGTTTCTCTGCACCTGCCTGGCTTTTTTTGGCCTTGGGGATGTTGAATGTTTCCACTGTGACGACTGTGCCTTGGTTTCCGGGTCATAGCCGTAAACCCATGACTCATCACCAGTGATCACGATGTTCAGAAATTCGGGGTCGCTGTTTGCGTAGTCCAGCATGTCCTGTGAGAGTTCCAGACGGAGTTGCTTCTGCTCCATCGTTAGCAGCTTCGGCACGAATTTCGCGGACACTGTCCGCATTGCCAAATCATCAGTCAGAATGGAATGTACCGAACCAGTGCTTATCCCCACTTCCTCCACAAGTTCTCGGACGGCGACACGATGGTCCTGCATGACCAAAACCCACACTTGGTCGATGAGCTCGTCATTTCGGGTTGTTGAGGGCCTACCAGAACGAGCGTCGCTCTCCACAGACATGCGGCCATCTTTGAATCTGTTGTACCACTTCTTAATTTGTGTGATGCCCATGGCATCTTCGCCGAAAAGCCGCTGAATCTTCCAAATGGTTTCCACTTGGCTATCGCCAAGCTTCTGGCAAAATTTGATGCAATACTGCTGCTCGAGTCGTTCTGTCATTTTGGCAGAAAATTACAATGCAACGCTCGCTGTGTATACACTCTCACTCACATGCTGGCTGCACGTGACTGAGGCTGTCTGCTGGCGGAAAAAAATCCATGTACGTGCATGAAGGTCCCCTCCACCTTCCTACCACAGCACACGTCCCGTGCTTAAATAGTTTCCGCGGAAAAAAATTAAGTCGGGTACTTTTTGAACAGGCCTTGTACACATTTGTTTGAATAGAGGTGAAATCTGTTGATGAAAAGGTAAACCAAGTCTTGTACTTGCATTTTCTTGCATTGTGCTGCAAACACCATTGTAATTTATGTAAGTTTTAAGACAGTTTGATGGATTAGCCATTTGAATGTTTTAGCATGCCATGGCAGTGCTGATAGATCAGCAGTGCAAGAGCATACAGGTTGACCTTACATGTTCAAGAATAGGGAACTTTGAATGTGTTTTTGGAGTAGAGATTGGTGGCTCATTTTGACTTCGGGTTAATGATCTGAGGGTTGCTGTGGGTGAAGGAGTAAAAGTGATCCATGTGGGCATTAAAGGATATATCCAGTAAGGCACCAACCTGTGGATCATCCTGTACAAAGAACCCCCTGAGCTGTAGGTTGAACTACTGAACCATTGTAGCCTTGACACCTTCAACCCAAATCTACAGCAGTGTTTCAAAATCCAGGACCTCTGCCCCATCAAGAGGGTATGTTCACAGAGGCTGTCTCATGAATTATCAGTCCAGTGAATTATAATTAAATTTCTTACATATAAAGAAGCAAAAGTTGAATCAAGATCTGTATAATATATATATAGAAGCAGCAAAAATGATAATTCATTGGAACTGCTCTAGATAGCGTTAGATTCATCCAAGCAACTGAATCTTCTCATTACACTAGTATTGGACAGAACTCCCAATGGGTAACATCGGCTTTGGAACACGTGACTGAATACCACGTGCGCACACACACACACACACACACACATAAATGTGAGTATAAGTGCATTGAAATTATCGAACTCCCACAGGGCATTCCAGAAGCAAAACACACAAGATGGCCCTCTAGCAAGAATGGAAGCTGGCACACAATAAGCACAAGACTAAGAGCATCTGAAGTCCACTATTCCAATTTTCATTGGAGATTTAATGAAACTTTGTGACTCCTTGCATTCACACACATACCAGACCCTGGTTACAACATAAATAAATTTCATGTAAAGCAGTTATTTGATACAAGAATACACCATTATACAATTATAACCTCTACAGTTTTTAAATAAGTTTTATTTTGAAAATAATTTTATCCTAATTTAAAAAGTGGATGCCTCCGCCTTCACAGTTTCTCTTTATAGACTTATATTTTACCTGATAATGGACACTTCACGCGCCCAAAACAGTTATGTTTATGCACAAGGGTATGGGAACCCGAAAGATCTAATTAATCTCCCAACCGACCACGACCAAAACCTCAATCTCATCCTCTGACCTCCGCTGCTACAGGCGTAGATATGTCGTGTCTTATTGGCTGCCATCGCTGGGTTGCCTGCTCTGTGATTGGCTGGCGGACAGAGCTGGTCGCAGCAATCTGACGACCGATCAGCGGTGTACTGTAGGCCAGTGCTCGCGCCGGTCTCCTACGCCGCCGCGTGAGAGTAGTAGTTTGGGAGTTGGTGGGATGTTCCCACAGATCACTTTGATGTTAGCCGAGATACAGGCAGGAATATACATTGTTCACCTAAGTGCCCTTATTTTGTGACCTATCTCAGTGTGTCCATGGTTGAAAGTTTTGCGAAAACCCCTCGTTTGGGGGCCGAGATACTGCACAAGTACTTTGGGCTTCATGTGCCCTTAATAACTGAATTGCAACGAAACGTGTGTTACGGCGCGAGCGTCAAGTGCCAGCTACGCAGGTGGCCATACTGACTCGAGCGCATAAGGCGATGTCGATGACCTCGCGAGAGAGAGCTGGGCAGGATCAGCAGTTCTATTTCCGGGGCGATGTCCCTGACTAGCTGTAGTGCCAGCACTACGCATGCGGGCAGCGGTGAAGGTCCTATGAATGTGTAATGCGGTCTGCCCACTGTACATATGAACATGGCTGTAGCAGAATGCACGGTAGTCGGCGAATCACACGCAGTCTTTGTGCAGCAATAATAGCGAAAAACATGGAAATTTTTATTTCCTACATCCAGGCCAGACTGGCATTGTGGAGATAATGCAGATTTCTTCTTGGGGGGGAGGGGGGGAGATATTACTGATAAAGTGTCGGAAGACATAGCCTCAGGAGTGGCAAAACATTTACAGGACATGAAATTGCGCTCTTCTGGGGTACTACGCAGCGTCGAATGATAATCCTTTACTGACGTTGCGGGACAACGTATCGGATCCATCTTCAAGGTTCAAGTGTTGACCTCATGACCCTTGAAGATGGGACCGATACGTTGTCCCGAAACGTCGAGTGGTAATCCCTTACCGAACTTTCGGGAAAATGTATCGGTCCCATCTTCAGGGTTCAAGAAGTCGGTTGAACCCTCGACTTCTTGAACCTTGAAGGTGGGACCGATACATTTTCCCGACAGTTTGGTAAAGGATTATCACTCAGTGCTGCATAATATCCCAGAAGAGCGCAAATCTCATAAACATCCCGGCAGAAGTCTGTAATCACGTACTTACAGGACATGTCAAAAGTTGCTGTATCTAGGGGCACGCATGTGTATATGTGATTTGACATGTCACAAGTATCCAATGCTAGTATCATGTGATGTGCAACATACAGCTTCTCAATACAGTTTATTTATTATGTGCAACTTACAGAAGCCTCCTGTGTTTCACTGCAACAGTACTTCACTTTGTCTGACATAGTCAACTTCTGGCAAATTCTTTATGGGTAACACTTAAAAAAATTGTACTTTTGTAACTTTTTTAAATTTTAAGGCACATAAAAAAGAAAACATTCTTAGTTTTTTGTGCCTAAAAATCCACTCCTACTGAAAATCAGTATTTACCTCTATGCTGCATATATTTATATAAATAAACATTTAAAACAGTGATAAAGAAAGTTCTGTTGCACTAGTAGGTCTTTCAACTTACATTTGAAATATTTTATTATTCCATATATTAAAACCTTATGAGTACGATGTGTATACCACACAGATTTAAGATACAGGATTAAAAGGAAATATAACTGGGAAGAAAACGGCAGCATGTTTGTACAAAAGACGAATCTTTGATAATTTCATATCTACCATCGCAACCATATTAATACATAAAAATGCAAATAACATGATAAATTAAAACTTAAATACAAATAAAACAAATAAATTACTCCATGTTAACAAAAATCAAATACGTCTATGGAACAGTTAATGGTATTCTTTGCAGATTCTGTACTTGTTCATAATGGTACGCACACAACAGACACAAAACAGAATCATACTTGAATTCACTGCGCAGCAGTCAGTCATGTGAGGCATCTGTCACGATAACTTTACATTTACTCACAAAACAATGACTGAGTAAAAAAAGCATCAGGTTTTTTTTTGTGACAGTACATCCCCACAAAACATGCAGAGCCACGTGCGATTCTGTTTTACATATGTTGTATGCACCTTGAGAGTGGCAAGAAAAATGGACTATGGCATTCCTTTGTTACATCTGAGGTGAGACATATGCCATCATACAGTTTGGTAGATAGGTACCAACGTTTTGAATGAATCTACCGCCTTCAGATCTGAATCCTAGATACACTCTGGTGTCATCACCTCAAATCTCATGCCCTTTCCGTCTGTGAGGATGCAGCTCTATACAACATCTACAGATCTGAATCCTTCCACATCAAGAAAGCAAAACTGCTGAGCTGCTTGTTCTTCCTACTAAATGCACAGACCAAAGTACATTTTTCCATTTCCTGTAGTTCCAGCAGGTTTTTCCTATATGTTGGTACCTATCTACCAAACTGCACACGTCACATCTTATTGTTGCTTCTGTTGCTTGTTTTCCTTTCAATTCCCCTGCAAGTTATTATATGAAGTATCTTGTCATATACAAAAGATGAGGTTCTTGCAGCGGTATTGATGATTATGCCTGTCTTGTGGGGTATCACAACATGCATCTTTCTATGCAGGTACCAACATTTCCAAGCTCACTGCCTCCAACTTCTGGTAATGTTGGGCTACCCTAACAACTCGGGCAGCAACAAATGCACATGGGATCATATCCAAGGACACTGAATCTCTGTCTTTTGGTAGGTTGCCTTAAACTAGACTGAAGTGTTAACACTATATGCAAGGATAGAGTATCCATCGTAACTCAATTTTATTGACACGCCCACCCCGGAGGACTGGATGAGTAATCAGCCCATCACAGAAATCTGTACCTGACAACTCTCAACACTCGTAAGAGACACATCCATACCCCAGGTGGGATTTGAACCCGCAGTCCCAGCAAGCAAGCAGTTTCAGACCCACAGCTTAGACCATGCAGCCACTGGGATCAGCGCGACATGTTTTGACTTACATGACAAGACCCATCATCAGCCACATTAAACACCAAAGAAAAATTATCATTTAAAGCACACCAAAGCATTTTCAATTAATATAGACAAGATCTTGACTTTACAGATTTTGATGTTAAACCAGGAGAAATCATTGACCTCTAAGAATCCTCCCTTTCACATGGAAGTATGGGACACTGACATTTTAAATGAACAGCTGTGAAACCTTACAATAATTTTCGGTTCAATGACTTTGGCTTAGTTAATGCTCATGAGACTGTAAAGTTAAGATCTCATATACAGAGAAAACCTTGCGACATGATATACATGATAATTTTTCTTCGCTGTCTTTAATTTGCCTGATTATGGCTTTCATAATATAAGCCAAAGAACATGCTGCACTAAAGCTATATGATAGTACACCTTAAAACATGGTTGTGGTTGACGGTCTCTATCCCTAAATCTAGCGTATCTACATCAAAACAGGATGTCCCACTTAAAAAACTGAAGTGTTACATTAGGCAGACAATACTGAGAAAATATGAACTAACACCTTGTAATGAGCCACTCCCAAGTTTTCAGTAATTTCACTGTACAGATATCATAACAGCCATAAAGCAACACAGAAGTGAAAAACTAAAGCCTAAGTATAAAAGTAAAGTGACAGACTTGTAGATTAAAGCACAAAAAAAAAATTCTGATAGTTCAGGCACATAAACAAGTCCCATACTGTTTGTATTCGATACCTGTCATTAGCTTTTAATCACTGCCAATGGGAATCTGAGATTAAGAGAAATGATGCATTATAGGGACCCCACATCAGACATCTGAATCCATGAGACTTGTTCTGACTGGCACCAAGAGCACCATAACTACTTTATCTCTGGAACTCTGCTGTGAAGGGGATCTGAAATTTGAACTAATACTTACTATTATTTGCTATTACTTAACTGTGTTATTAATAAATATAATATACAGTATAGTGTTTACTGTACGTAAATTACATCTCATGGTAGTTACTATAATCACAAACCAAATGTCATTTTAGTTATGCTCAAATGACAACACAATACCTTTACACAAATACATTAAATTAAAAAAATTGCTTGGCAATAATTTTTTTAACCCTTCTGAAATGGATATTTCCATTTTATCTTGTACTTGGTAATAATTAAATACTAAAAAAAGGAAACATACCTCAGCAAGCAAGCAAGCAAACTCCACCAGACTCGACCTTCATTTAAAAGACAATTGATATTTACATAGTTATGTAGATGCAAGTTAATTTTTAAGTACTTTTACCATGTGGGGTCATTACAATAAATAATAAAAATAAAGAATACCATATTTTTGTTACAAGGTAGTAAAAACTGAATTAAAATACTGGAAAATGTATAGTTTATGTCAAATAAACACATACTCTGTGACCTTCTGAGCAAGGCTGCTCCCACTCAGTTTACATAAATTTCCTATTTGCACCAGGCGCCTTGCATGAAACACTACGATACCTGTCACGTAGTCACACAACAGTCACTATGCTGCAACCAAAGACTTCCTGCATGTCAAAAAGTGAGAAGTGGTTCAGACATGATGTCGCAGCGTAAGGAGGGATCGAGACATGACAATCTTCACTCCGCACTTTTCCTTCTTCAAATGAATACAGTTTTATCATATTTTCTACAAAGGCAGCAACTACAGCCCTAACAACTATCGAATTACATGACTTTCAAAAAAGAAATAACATAGTTGTAAGAGATTACAGGTTTTCATGCAGGTGAGTGTTCACACTGTTGCTGGCTTGGTTGTGACCATGTACTTCTGTAGATCAACACCAACGTTCTGGATGATCATGCTTTCTCCTTATTCAAGGTCAAAGTGATCAGACTGTAAATTCGGTTGAGTTATAGTTGGCGGACATGGAAAGGAAACATAAAGATGTCTCTGTGCATACCAAAAAGGCACAAGGGGAATGGAGACAAAGCTCCATGTATTCTTAACCTTGTCACTATATGGCGGTGTGCGGTCAGCCTCCCACTCCGGCCGCTTTATCCCTCTGGGAAATCCCCCAGCACCAATTGAACAGGAGGCTGGGCTGGCCCCATGGCTCACCTGGATGCTTTGGAGCAGGGAAAAGTTTCTTTCCTTGCTAGGAATTGAATTATTCCAGGGTTGTCCAGGCACAGTCTGGTTACTTTACTGACTGAACTATCCCAGCTCCCAAAATGCAAGGTTGGTTCCTCGTAACTGCAGAAGCTGAGATGAGGAAAAGTCCTGCCTATGTTCACAGGACAGAACCATGAGAAACTGCCATGCTGAGTTAATGGCAAATGTTGCTTGTATCACCTGGATGCATTCTCACACTAAATGCAACCGTGAAGATGGTTGCAGCAAGTTCCTCCAAAATGTTGGTATCCACCCACCAGATCACATTTTGTTACAGTCCACAAAAACGTACTCCGATGATTTATGTGTGCACTCTGTCTCTCTCACTGTTGCTTTGAAAATAATTATAAAACCTCAACTTGTTCATGAGCTGGATTATGCCCCTGTTCAGCTACTAACACGCCAAATTTTATTTTTCTTGTAAATTGACTATGGGTATTGAAAACATGAGAGATGCATAACAGCTGTAACATGCATGAGCAACTTGTAACGCGAACTACTGCAGAGATTGTCTAGCTGTCGTAACTGGAAGAACCATGATCATGACCAGGACTTGGAGGCGTGCTTGGATTGCTGCTGTTGTTGGAAGCTATTGAATGCCGTGGACTGCTGCCACTCACACCCTGCTCCTGAAACAAAAACACTCATTAGAGCAAAGAAGAGAACAGACTTCAATAAGGGAAGTTCGCAGACTTCCCACTGTTTGAAACTTGACATTTTTTATGGCAATGAATATTAAAAGAGTAAGTTGCTGCAGGTCTGACACCATTAGTCTGGTACGAAGAGTTTGGATGAACCTGACGCTTCCTTCCCTTATCCTGAAGATGCAGGCACTAGATTACTCCAAGCCACTGGTTATCATCTAAGAAAACTGCACAGTATCAAAGTAGACTATTTAGTACCATGATGAATTAAAATCTGAGAGGAAGAGCAGCGGTGTAAATTTCTAACCACATGTGCGCAGAGTAAATTGTAACAAAGCTTTAGTGCACATGCTGCCATTAAAAAAAGTGGTTTTATAGCCAGTGTTACCACTGTTCATTGCACACAGTGTCACTGATCAACTGTTTCTACAGCCAATGTTGCTGTGTTAACTGCACATCCTGTCACTGATAACAGTTTCTACAGCCACTGTTACTATGTTAACTGCACATCCTGTCACTGATAGGTTTCTACAGCCAGGGTTGCTGTGCTAACTGCACATCCAGTCACAGATAACAGTTTCTACACCCAGTGTTTCTAATATTAATTGCACATCCTTGCACATAGAGCAATTTTGGTACCCATGGCTAATAATGGAATGCAACACCTTCTCACCTTGCACACTTCATGCAGTGACGGCACACTGCCCAAACTTAATGAAGGAAGATGAGGCGGTCCAGAAGTTTCACAGTCTCCTGGTGGTCCATCTGGAGACCTTGGGAGTGAAGGGGGAGTGACAGCAGGGCGAGGAGGTGCAGCTGAACGACGAGCAGTAGTAGAGCCTGAAGCAGTGTGTATATGTACATGTCACAAATAGTACATTCAAGTGTGTAACTATGGTTTTTGGGATTTAGCGACATCATATATTGAAGCTGTTCAAATATTTCAGTGTACACTACACACACACGCGCACGCACGCACGCACGCACACACACACACACACAAAAAGTACCCACTAATGCACTTTCCTTTATTATTATCGGCTAGTGTTTCCCAAAAAATGTTTTGGCATCTAATGTCGCCATCATCAGGGGTCACTTATTGTGAAGATCACTCAATGTCCATATGGTTTATAACAAAAGCCTTAGACCAAGTAGTTCACATTTAACACTTCCTTAAAGGAGGAGGAGGAGGAGGAGGAGGAGGAGGAGGAGGAGGTGGTGGTGGTGGTGGTGGTGGTGGTGGTGGTGGCGGTGGTGGTGGCGGTGGCGGTGGTGGCGGCGGTGGTGGTGGCGGCGGCGGCGGCGGTGGTGATAGAACTTGAAAGCATGTCAGCTGCAGTAGCTATTTGCACATGGGCAAGAATTATTTTCAAAGCAGACTCATAAGTATGGTACTAAGGACTGGAATGTGGGGACCTACTATACAACTGGAATGGACCATGTGGTTAAGGGGCAGAGATTACGGGAGAAAAGCTAAGAAAGACTCTGCTCACTTCACATATCTTAATGGTCATACTTTAACCACAACTTTAACTGACATAATTACATATTTCATACACAAAAGCCAGACACTTCCTTTACCCCACTCTTCACAACATGTCAACACCCACAATCTACAGACATTTTAAATAAAGTGGAGTTCGGTTGTTACGTGTGTTCTGTTAACGCTACCTGGCCATAATGCAATTGGTGAATAGGCGAATGCTTTCTGTGTAATGCAAATTTTTGCATACATGTGTAGCCTATTACGCCATTTCAGTGACCTGTATGAAGATATATGGTTGCATCACAGGCAAAATTTTTTCAGATGTAACCATATTTTTATTATGCAATTTTGTGTAACAAGATGTCTCACAAGCCTGGAACTACTGCGTTATTGCAGGACTAACTGTAATTATTTGTGAAGGAAATATCCACTGAAACACTGCCAATGAGTGAAAGCTAGTTCAATAACAATATCCCTTCACTATTAATCAGCAATCTGTATAACTTTGCAAACGAACACTGTGGTCAAATGGATACCAGTCCTGCTTTGTTATTTAAAAGTACCAGGTTCAGACCTCATCCAGAAATTGGTTGTCCTGGCTGAGGCATTTCTCCTTTCCTAAGCCCCTCCAAGCAAATATCAGGGGTATCACAAATTATTCCACAAAAGCTTCCTGCCACAAGGGACAAACAACTGAAATTTAAAATTCATGCTATTACCTGACACTGTACAATCCAAGAAATTGATAGCATTGTTAAATAAACCACAGATACATATCATCTGGTCATATGTAACCTGACTCTGACCCTGACGATGGAAGTATCACATTCCTTCTAAATGTGGTACCCACTGACCAAAATGCATGGTGTCACAAACTGGAAGATGGAAGTCGGAGTGCAAGTCCACATTCAGAATTTCATAAACACTTCTACCAGGCTTTCTACTCACCGTTGTGGCCTGTGTAGCCCTGAGAGGTGCGCTGCATGTGGCCAGACATCCGGCGTTGCTCAGAGTGAGATGGGTGTCGTGGTGGAGGATGAGCCATTTTGGTTGGATGAAAAAGCTGGAACAAATCATTCCGCAGTCAGTACGATACTCTTCAAGTTTCTCAGATATAAATCTGACATAAGTATCATTTTCTATTGCAATTCATTACTGGCAAATTCTGTCTCAAGGAAACAGACCTACAGAATGACCCATATGATGATGGTAATTCAGTTATGTGTAACAGAAAATACTGAGAGATCAAAAATAGAAAATGAAAGCTTAAGGGATGACAGAGGAGATCGCAGACTTACTGTCCAGTAACCTGTATGCAATGGAAATCAAAATGAAGTTGAAGAATCGGGAGACAATTATTGAAGGGGGGAAGGGAGAAGGACGAGGAACAAGAGGAGGAGGGAGAGGTGGAGCTGCTGCTGATAATGATGAATGAGGCAGAAACCAGCAGCTGTAGAGAAGGGGAGGGGAAAGGATACAATGGTAGTAAGCAGAGGAAGGGAAAGGAAGAGGACAGGAAAAATGAGGAGGGGAGGAAGAGGAGGTGGAGAAGCAGCAGCAGCAACCAAAACTTGCAGTAATGGGATTCAAGTGGACCAGAATGAAACGTAGAATGACAGCTTCCAATCACACAGTAAGCACACCCTAGTTTAACAAGAAGAGCTACAATTAATTACGGCAGGAGCTGAACCCACAAACCCAGCAAGTGAGCAGCTGCAGACCCACCTTAGACTGCGCAGCCAGTGGGATTGGCCTGGCAGATACATAATACACTACAATTATCTATGACACAACAGGGTGGTGCATCACAGAAAGCAGTATGTACATATTCGCTGCCTTCTTCAGAACCTCAAATCTCACAAAAACACTCAACATTTATTATCCAGCAATGTAAGATTTTAAATCACCCGGCAATACAGGGCTGGCAGCAGGATTTTAACTTGAACATGACAGTAGTAATACTGGTAAGAAGCGATAACTGGTGAGGTGGACTGTACATGTCCCATGACAACAGCACAGCCAATAAACAGCTGACACTGGATTATGGCAGCCAGTAAACAGAGATGGGAACAAATACTGTTTAGCTTCTGGATCATTCTCACAGCACAAATAAATAATAAGAGATTAAAACACTGACATTTATGTTATTTCAAAAAGAACTTCCCATACACATAAGCACAGATAAATACATTTGTAAATACATTTGTTCATAATATTTTAAAAACAAACTGTACATTCATGTTTAGAAATCTTCTAAAATTAACAATCACACCAACACACAGGTTAATGTAAGGCCATCAGAAACATTGATAAATGCCATTAATAGTTAAAATAAGCACAAACCAGACATGCCATTTCACACCGTGTCTCCACCAATCTTAGAGTGACTTAAACACATCCACACAACCCTGCCATTGGCACATTTCCGTTTCTGTCTGTATGGTATGATCAGGGCTGTGGAGTTGGTACACAAAAGCTCCGACTCCGACTCCTCGATTTTTGAAATTTCTGACTCTGACTCCTTGATTTTTAAAACTTCCAACTCTAACTCCGACTCCTTGATTTTTAAAACTCCGACTCCAACTCCTTCATAAAAGCTCAATATGTATTAATAACGGTAAATATATAAGACATTTCATCACCACCACGTCAATCATCAGGCTACTTTTTTTTACTTATAACCTATATTTAAGTATAAGTCTAATGGTTACTGTAGCTATCAGGGCTCTGGAGTTGGAGTATCTAGTTAATGTTTTAGACTGAGGTCGGAGTCGGAGTTGGTACATTTTTACCGACTCCAAATCTGACTCCATCTAAAAATTCCTTCCGACTCTTGACTCCACCTAAAATTCCTTCCGACTCCACCTAAAATTTCCTTCCAACTCTTGACTCCACCTAAAATTCCTTCCGACTCCAACTCCACAGCCCTGGTTATGATTCACATTTTCATTCTACTCTCATTTCAGTGCAACTGAAGGTCTGGCTTCAAGCTATTTATTCAACTCTAAGCAACAACCCTGATAATTACATAAAGTATCCTTGCCACCCCTCCATTACTGATAATGATTCTTGTATGTACATGATGTCCTCTTCCATTAATCAGATTTTTTTATCATGACCAGGTCTGCCATTTGGAAAATTAGTAAATTTATCTTTTCAGCATTAAACCGCCAGAGTACATGTGTGCAACAAAAAATGGAAGCACCTCATTTTTTGCAACATAAACTGAACGTGTATGTGAGCAGCACCCTTGCTTTGTATTTAGGAGTTCTCAGGTTCAAATCTTGGCTATACTCACTGAAGTTTTAAGTGATGGTTCTTGGTCCCTCTAGGCAAATGCTGAGACAATACATCACATTAGGCCACGACCACTTCCTTTCATCATTCATTATACAGGATATGGCAATAGAACGTGATGATTTTCAGATTGCTGTTTTGATGAATTGGGTTGGATATAAGGAACACAAACAATTACAGAGTGTCAGCAGTAAAATGCCATTTAATATTTGCGTTTTACTCCTCAAAAACTACATCTCTTAACTGGTCTCCCTGGCATGCAATACATTCCTGTAATTGTGATCAGAAATAGCCATAACTGCACACTTGCCCCCAGCATTCAGTATGTTAGTTACAGTTAAGTTTTGAATATCATCACATTCTTCTGTGACGTTAAGGGATGAAACAGCATGTCAAGGTCGAAATTAGAGCAAATGATGAACACCTGCTGCAAAGTTATGGTTAATTTCCAATCACAATTACAGGAATGTATTGCATGCCAAGCAGACAACTTAGGAGATTTCTGGCTACCAGCACAGTAGATCTGTGCTTTTCTGGGATTCTATGCAGAATAGAATCCCAAAAGGAAGCAGATCTAACTTAGGATATGTAATTTTTAAAAAATAAAAAAAAAGTGTATTAAATGGCACTTTACTGCTGCTACTCCGTAATTTGTTTGTTCCTTATATTCAAGCTGACTCATCAAAACACCTACCACATTTTGTTATCACAAAGATAACTGATAGTTTTGTCAGCAGAAGTGGGTTACTTATACCAGACATAATTTGGAAAATACACAATAATATCACCCAAAGCAATTACGCTATAATTTTGCTAATAAGTTCATACTCACTTCCATTAAACCAGCCAATGGACATGTTAGAGTTACATACACAATGAGCTATGCATGCCCCAGCATTTTAATATGGAACACATTGTTACACTCACAGAATACAGTGACTGCTTTTATTTTTTTTCATATATGGCTGGTTTCCAAAACAAAAACCTTATGAAAGCCATCCTGCTGGCATGTATGAGTATATGTGCTGTGCACACATTGTATCCCATGTTCAAGTTCATCAATCAGCAACAGGAATTTTAAATCTCCTGGGGCTACACAATGACAGCTATATTTTAGTTCAGGCATAATGGTATTAGTACTGAGGAAATGCAATGCTTGGCCAACTGGACCACAAACATGTGCCATCACAAAACGCGATGCATGGCTAATATATGTTAAAACAAAGCAGATGACTTTTATCAAACTCAGTACACAGTCATGCTACTGGATGTCACTCCAGCATCACATCTTAAATCCATACCTTAAACAATTCCAGCATGGCTGCCATGCAAAATGTTGATGTGGGAGTAACATTAGCCCCACTCAATGTGAGATCCTGAAAATTTTTATAACAAGATCTCTTACAAATGTGCAACTTTTATTAATGTGATTGTTTGACTGGAAATGAACAAAGGGAGGTCATATAGCTCAGTCAGCATAGTGACCAGGCTCCAGGCTTGACAATCTGAGGAATCACGGTTTGATTCCTGGTAGAGGCAAGAGATTTTTCTTGTCTGCAAAGCAGATCTGGGGCCCACCAGCCTCCTACTCAATGGGCAGAGGGGGCTCTTTCCCTGGGAGTAAAGCTGCAGTGGCATGACCCTGATCACTAACCATCTTATGCCAAGTTAAGAATGAGTGGCACTATACCTTCACTCCTCCATATGCTTTCATGGCGTGCACAAACGCTTTTACCTTTTTAGTTACACAACGGCTTTCTAAAGATTACAGCCATCTAGGATGTGACACCGCAGAGTTTGGTGGACAGCTATCAGTGATTAAGAGGAACATGCCGCCTCATCTTTTACTCTTCATATGGAGCTAGCAGATTCCTCCAACTTTTGCTAATCAGTACACTTCAAGGTGTCACATACCATCTTCACTGTTTTGAGAAACTCAAGTCTCACAGACTTTTTTGGCACATTTGCATAATTGCGAACAGCACCTATTTGCTTCTTCACATCTCTCTGCCTGTCCATCCACCTGTACTGAGGTAGCACCCACTGGATTGATCTGTGTAACACTTGATATTGGGGACTTTTATGAAAATCTGTTGAGAAGCCTCAAATTTGGTTCAAATCGGACAAAAATATGTGAGGACCCAAGTATGTTGTACTGTTGCTAGAAAAATAAATTTGCCACAAAAGTATTTTTGTGCAGCACTCAATAATAATATTGTGTACAGTGACATGTACCTCAATAATACACACAGAATGCATTGTTTCATTTCCACCGCAACAATGGTTATGTAAACATGCCATAATGTTGAGTTACATGTGCACAGCCTGTCTTGTTATTTATCATGTTGAAGTTTGGCAGGTGTAGGATTACAATGATTTCTACAAATTTTGCAAGAAACATTCCTTAGAACATTAAAAACCAGCACATGGCAAGAGCTTGAAGCTTTAAAATTAGCCTTTCAAAATAAATGGAAACAAGCTGTTAGTAAGCTTTCCAATTTACTAGTTAATTTAATGTGTGCCCTTTTTATTCCAAATAATTTAGGTTTATCATGCATTCCTGGCATGATAAATATAACAGCAAGACCATACTTATCTGTAACTGCTCACGTCTTTCATCTTCAGAAGAAATGAATGAATTTCAAGCAAGTTGTTTTATTGGCAGTCAACATTAAATATCATCACGTGAATTTAATTTTGACCCATACTGGTCTAAATCAACTCCAAATTTACAATATCCTCAGAAGTGGTTCATCCAATTAAAAAATGTTGACATGACACAAAATATTTGCCATACAGTACACACAGCAATGTAACACTTGTGTTTCCCATTTCCTACCACAGACCTATAATTGAGAACACCTGAAGACATTATGAAATACACTCCATACTTGCCAATATACCCACATGTATATGGAAGCCATGCAAGTGCTGGTTGTGATTTGAACCTCATTGCCAATAATGTTTTTGTAATTACATGACTAAACTTAAGCTTTTAAGTTGAATGTTATTTCTGCTTCAAAGTTCTAGCTACTACATGCAGTGGTTTTTATAAGGAGGTAAAGAAAAATAATTTCTGACTGCAATCAGTGTGAAATGTAATTAGATTTGACGCACCAAAGTGTATTTACACAATATGAAAATGGGAAAATGTGGTGTAACACTATTCACAGTGTATAAACAGTGTGCAGTTTTATTTAAAATTATTATCTTCACTTGATTGACAGGGGCCAAAGGGACACATCGAATGCACATCAAATTTTGGTAAGAAAAATTAATGGAATGCTCAGGACTGTAACAGGCCAACTTCAGGGCCCTTACGTTGATCAGAAGCAAGGTTTTATGATTGGGTTCTCTAGTTTCACGCAGTTTCTAAGGTGAAAATTTGACTTAAGTACTTATAAAACAGGCCACAATTGATTCTATCCCCTGCACACTATGGTCTTCATCAATGGTGATGCCACCAGAGTTACATATAAAACGTTTGGTACACTAAATAAAAACAGGCTAGCACATTAACAATCCTAGCTTACCCTTTGTTGTTGACTGCCCTGTAGTTGCTGAGGACTGGCCAAACTTTGGTCCGCAGTCTCCACAGTTGTTGGAAGATCCAGGAGGCGTTGGATTTGAATGCCATCTCCAGGGCCCATGTGACTTATGTGATTGAAATTTGTTGGTGCAGAAATCATCTTGGACCTTCGGTCAGTTCTACAAGAAAAACAGGCACCCCTTTAATGGCCGTTATAAAAACTGAACTGCCTGGAATATTATGAGAGTTGTCCATATTGAACAAGCATCTATGGAACACCACTTGCCCTCACCTAATGAAAGTGGATGTGCTCAAGAAAGATTATCTCTGTGCTACGACTGAAGTTTTCAGATTACCTGCCCAGAGATTCAGAGGACCCCACGTGTGCCAACACACACACACATGCACATGTGCACATACATGAACACACCCCACACACACACACACGAACACACGCACACACCTCTCTCTCTCTCTCTCTCTCTCCCCCTCTCTCTCACTTTGCCCTTGAACAGTAAACAAACTGTGGTTACCATTTGAATAGCAGATCCCCACTTACGAACATCATGTTTCTCACCTTGATCATGTATGAAGTTTATACAGCGTGATCGGGGAGGAAAGATCAGTATTTTGGTTTGACACAATATGGATTGGTGTGAGAAAATAAAAGTTCATATAAAGACGTGTGTATTTCTGAATGGTTACCAAGACAGAGCTGTTTGAATCCACAAACACAAGAGCACTGTGAATGGTAGCAAAACTAACAAATGCACGTAAGTGTATGAAAGCATGTTATAAACATAGTACAAGGGTATACGTGCCACATGTTTTGGAGACTCATGTGGCCATCCTCAGGGAGATGCATTACAAAGGATGGATGCATCCAGATATTACAAATATTTGTGAACCAATGCACAGATGTAGTTTTAAAAAGTTTTAAAAATACATGGTTTAAAATACATATTAAAGTTTGAAATACAGATGAAAATTTGTGATTAATTCTCGAGTGTAATGAATGATATAAGTGGATAGTAAGTCAGCATCCAAGCAAAGGAGTGTTGATGCTACTTGTTCGGCAAATCACTCTGTACCACACTGCACTTGAGTACACAGTAGGAACACTGTCCTCTAAGACAACATTCTAAAATACAAGGACAAATCAGCTAATCACTGATGATACCGCACCAGACATTGGTAGGGAAGTGATGCTGAAAATTTGCTTCAACAGTAGCATGTGGATTTTCTTCCGACAACCGATGAGTGTTACAAGTGTTGTGGATTCTGCCGTGGATGAAAGTACCTTCACACGGAACAGCACTAATTCAAGCAATGAGCATTTAGCATTTACTCACTGGCAAAATTCCAGTTGCATGGTATCATTTCTTGGTGGAAGGTGTTGCACATGTTATATGTAAAATCCATACATGCCTTGCTCATTTAAGATTCACCATACTCTTGTTTGTGAAACTCCGAGATGCAAAGAAACTTTCTGTCAGCTAGTAACGGGACTACACTCTCCCAACTGAAGAATCTTCTCAATGCCATCCATATCTTGTTGATGTTCCCATTCAGATGAAGTATGAGCACTGGGACATGTACCACTCTCATGCAATGTGTTGAAAACTTTGGAAAACATTCATTGATCCAGAACTTTGCACTTAGTAAACTATCACCATATTCTTCAACAGCAACAGTGGCACTTCCATCACACAAACTGTAAACATGCACCTTATCTGCACGTGTGAAGATATGTGGCATATTTAACAACACTTCAAACAAAAAAAAAGTCACTCACAGCAGTCAACTTATGTTGCATTGTACCCTACATGGTTCAGGCAGCTGCACATGAATCAGATAAGAGGGAGGGAAGAACAGTACATGCCAGATTCAAACAGCTCTATCTCAGTAACCAGTCAGAATTAGACACATGTTTGCACAAATTTTTTTTCTCACAATGCCCAATACTATCACCTCCAAAAATACTGACCTTTCCTCATGAGTCACCCTGTATATCACGAATTACTGAGGACCCAGCCACAGATCTGAAGACGGCCATGTCCTGGGATGTGATGCTTTGGTAATCAGTTTTAAATAGCTTAAGGAGCTTCTTTACTGGTATGGACTGATATGAATAAAAAGATTTTGAAATTTTGGCTGAACAAATGTACATAATTTAAGAATTTCAGTACCTTTTTGCAAATTGGGAAGGACTAAAATCTCCTGGTACTTAGTGCTTGGGGTAACAGTTTATTATCACCAAATGGGACCTAACCATAGTACCACAAGGCTGCTGGCCACATTTAAACCCTTCAGTACCAATGGGGCTGTTGATAACATTTGAAACCTTCTGTACTGCTGGGCTGCTGGCCACATTTTCATTCAGGCGGAAGAGACTCGCACGGAGATCGGAAGAGCGACTCTTGT